>BGZK01002904.1:0-37946 GCA_005406025.1 Eumeta japonica | reverse complement strand
TTTCCAGCACACTCATTGAAAACCGGGACGTGGTATAAATTATTGCACAAAGCAGTTAGTATCGGCTGTTCGGTTTTTATTCAGCAACTTGCTTGGAATACTTACTCTTGCTGATTGCCGAGGCTTAAAGGTTCGCTCTTCTATAAAACTATGAGCAACGCATGAATCCAGGTGGTGCAAAATCTGTATCTATGCTAATATTATAAACACTAAAGTTTGTAAGTAAGGATGGATGTTTGTTACTCTTTCACGCAAAAACTACTGAATGGATTTTGATGAAACTGTACAATAATATATAGCTTACACATCAAAATAACACATAGGTTATAATTTATAAAGATATAGTGTGAATTATCCAAAATATAACGATAAGTGTCAAGTAAGTAGGAAAAAATCTGTCATCTGCGAGCTATTCTGAAGTGCTCCGCAAAAACCGTTGGAATTACACGTATATAATGTATCATGGAACTGTTTATCTTAAAAGTCCTACAAAAAAGCCGGCGACAGCATATATCTATCTTTTATGTTTAAGCCATTATCACCAAAATAGTGAACCATAAATACAATAATATTTGATAATTTACTTCTAACGCACATTTGATAGTAACAAATTGATCCTTATATGAAAATAAATACTTTTTTCGTTTCTGGTGTTTAAAGTAGATAAACTTTGTCTTTTACACTCCATCATTTGGACAAACATTTGAATAGTTATGACGAATGACTAGCGAGTGCGCGATATTATGGTGCGGTCCGGCGGCAGGGTCAGACCATAAAGTTAGCAGGCATACATTTGAGCATGCAATGTTTTTCTCACGGCCAAATCGATGTGGTTTGCTCATGTGTTTCTTAATAAAAAGATCTGCATGTTTATATAGACCAAAATAAATCGTTTAACATAGTTTATAGGAGTATATCGCAGTAGTCACCTATAACTTTTCCATTACCATCGATCATCATATACTTCCGTATCTATCTAACCTTACAAACTATAGCGTTTATTACACCTATAATACATATTAGTGAGATCATCATAAAAATACTAGTACCGGTACATACATTACACAATATAATTGTTCGAACACTTATAACTGGAGAATAGCTGGACCGATTTTCATTTTTATTTGTTAGATTTGTCTCCGTCCCGAATAGCAAAATAATATAAAAACATTGAAAATCTAACAAAAATAAAACGCTTTCTAACATCATTATCACAACTTTCCATCACCACGCGGGTGAAACGCGGCGTGGGCACGCATTCGCGCTGAAACGGGGACGGATTTTCGCTACCTTCAAAGCCTATCTTTCATCCATAGACTTACAACAGCTGCAAACTCTACTGCGCGAACTTGTATAGCCGATCGTTGAGCAAGCATGTATTACTATGCGCTCATGACTCCTAACAACCGCTGATACAAACGTACCGTCACTGACGTTCGGATTGAATCAGAGTAAGTGATGATTAATCATGTCATCGACAAATTTAATTTTCTAAAGTGCAGGTCGAAGTTTTTCGACGCCCTATTGACATTTTGTTACAACCATAAAATAAAAATTAAAAAGTTTTGAATTGAAATTTTTCGGCATTCAAAACTTTTCAAATTATTGTGACAGCATTGTCATGATGAAGAATGACTCTGTGTTGTCGGCTGTTCTCTCTTATTTCTTCAAAGATTTCTGGCAAACAAATCATCGTGTCCCAATTCGAATTAGCCGTTTTACAATTCTTTAGTGGCACTGTAACCATATGTCTATTTATATCAAAAAAACAGGCAACCATTTGCTTCAAAGTGCTCTTGGCACGAATAATTTCTGTTGCGTTCGACCCAACTTGGAACAACCACACCGTTGACTATTGTTTATTTTTGAGGTATTGCGAATGGATTCAAAATTCATCACCCGTGTAGATATTATAAACAGCTTTTAACGCACCATGATTGTATTTTTATATCATAATTTTACACAATCTACAAGAGCCTGTTTTGATCAGTGCTCAAGTTGTGCGAAATTCGATGCGAACAAATTTCTTTTACAGCCAAATTTTTGTGTAATATCGTATGTATACTCTTCATAAAAATTTACGTTTTGAGTCGTTGTAAATCAATATTAATACTCCAATTTTCTCAAAAAATTATGAAAATTTTTCAAATTTTTGATTCACTGTCATATGATTGTTGTAAATATATTCTTTGACACCTAAATGTTTCACTTAGTTGTAGAGCTCATGAAACTAAAGCGAATCATTTTCGCTGAAATGGAGGCCCCTACTGCGGCAATCGAAAACACATTTTCAATTTTCAAGCATACATTTGTATTTCTCATTAAAAAAAAAACTGTTCTTTTGATATATCACATGATACATTTGATCAAAGTTTTTTTTCGTAATTGACGTCCGAAAATTTATTTCTTGAATCAGAATTCGTTTACTTACGCTGTATGTTCATGACTGTATCACCTGATTTTATATTTGTATCATGTGGATTTATCTTTTCGTCCAGTGGATTCGTAAAAATTGCTGTCATAAATGGACAGACAGATAAATAGGCACGACAGTTTTGTTTCTAAAGGTTCGTTTTGTCATAGGGTTTTGGAATCCTAAAAACTAGACATAACTATTTTGTTACATATTCGATGGTAAGGTCTTCTTTTTTTTTATACAAGAGGTCGTTTGAAGCATCAAAAATTTATTAAATTAATGCCATGTGCGATTGTCTCCTAATTCAATCACTTCAATTCGCTCATTAATTATGATATTGACTGCTCTCAGGAGAAAAATATATATTTACTAAAAGCATAAATTTTATGAATAATCTAGAATGTTGTAATAACTACTATGGTTTGTCGAGTCAGTCTGAACGCCAAAACGGCGCCGGCCAGCATAACTATTTGTAATATGAATCTAGAAACTCGAAATATTTTGATCATAAAAAGCATTAATATTTTACACAAAATCTACTCAGGCTTTTGAAAATAATACCGTTGAGAAAAAGCTATCAAAGAGACTCCATTTGTTTGTTTTTTAATATGCATTATGTATCAAAGATTCTAGCTACTTTTATATGCGTTTACGTTAAAAAAAAATAATTCTCGTAATCGTCATAGTTTTGGGTTTGGAATGGAACCAAAATGGCTTCATTTTAATATAATTTGGAATCATGTTTGTGAAAACTGTAGTCCATTAATTGAGTGATTTTTAATCAAATGAAGCCATATTGAGATTATACGCTTCATCTGATTAGACGTCAACTCTATCTAGTTTTCCTATGTTTTCTTTTATTGATAAATATTATCTATAGAATATTGAAATAAGATTTTTTTTATAGAAAATAATTGAATTCGTTCAGAATAAATTAAATAATAACAAGGCATGAATATCACAAAGTCAAATCTGAATACTGTATTTCTATCTAATAAACGATTATATTTGTAACTTTAAATTAACATTTCCATATAAACATCAGTTAAGCTTACTAGTGCAGATCACTCCCGAACTGGGGCTCCTTACCTTTTGTTATTAGCAAAAATATTCATCTCTCATCTAAAGTCACAATCCCGTGGCAAACCAGATTACCAGTCTAATGCCCGAGCAATCTTTTGAGGCTACCACGCCATTGAGCATAATTTTTCCATGAGTATACGTGGAAAATATTGTAGGAAAGCAAATGTATAAATGTATCTTTTGAAGATCTAAATATTACGCTGTTACTAGCTACGGACCTTATTTCAGTTTATAGCGTAATAGTTCTTCCTCCAAACGGCTATCGTTCGACCCGATCCTGGTTTATCATCTGAACTTGAATTTCTTTCATTTTTATGAGAACTATTTCTCGGTTATAGCAAACAGACAGTTTTTCTCGTTACGTCACATTTACTCGCCCAGTATCACAAGTTAGCTCTGTTGTATTTTTTATGTCTCAATCTAATGTTTTTCTTCAGCTATTTATTCATGCACTGCGACAATAAAAGAAATTTAAAATAAATGCACTTCTTAAATCGTATTTATATTAACCTTTAAAAAAAAGAAAACGCAAAGGAACATTTATTGGACATATATTTCAAATTTATAAAGCTTTGATACATTTCAAAAAAAAGTCTTTGTTTACTCTTGTACATAATAGGCTTAGCGAATTTTGGGACGTATATTTTTTATTAAAATTAGACATTTTTCATGTAACACCTTTTTGTGTGTCGTTCCTGAAAAGCTTTCGCGTGCGGCTCCGCCCACTTGAATATATACCATATTGCCACATCGCTCATAATGACTGATAACGTTACATCTACCACGGTCCTGTTTCCGCTGTAGATTTCGATTTCAGTCTCAATATAGATCCTGATTTTGGTTCCGCTGTCGTTCTCCCTTTGCACCTTCGATTGAATTGCGTTAAATTATTCCAATTTTGCGGGTTTCCTACACGCAGAAATCCGGAATCTTTCGAAATAAAAAGTATCCTGAGTGGATCCTAATAAGCTTCTCTCTATTGTAGTGAATATCCGTCTAGACCGGTTCAGCTATTCCGAAAGTACTTTTGACAAACAGACTGACAAATTAAAAAGAAATGGGTGGTTTTAGACTGGTAACATTATTTAAATAACGCTGAGGACTTTAAATTTTCAATTATCATGAATTATTAGACAGACACTCAAATTCATTAATATGCATATCATTTTATGTACCTTAGTATTTTCCACTGCAGTCGGTCTTGACAGGGACGCGTTTGATCGCGATACCCGCTATGTGGCTGTAATGGCTTTGCGAATATTTATAGTTCTGAACGTTGCTATACATTGAAATGAAACTTACGCAAAAACGCAAGTTCAAATTCGTGTTTCAATTCTCGAAATTAACATTTAAGTCCGTCAAGTCGTTTCAAAGCCTCATTAGAAATAAGTTTTCATACGGACAAAAGCTATAAAATGGTCATCTATTATTAAGAATCGTATAAACAGCTGTCTTCGTTGAAATTTGGGCATTTATTTTGAAATCATAGACGGACACCTCGCATTTCTGTGTCGTAAGAATGTAAGCAATGTAAAATGAATTTCATTCATTGGTATAACGCCGATTTTACCACCAAAATTTTTAATACGAAAATATTTGATATCTGACGCCGCAACTTCGCTACCGATGAAATTCCTGCGAGGCATAAAGCCCGTTAGCCATAATGCGCCTAGCACCCATTCTGCATTATTCATGAGGGGACTGCACGGCGCCGCCGCTGTCAATTTATTGGATTTTAGACCTTTCATTATTAGACCTTCTAAAATGAAAGTGTCACAGAAGGAAATGAATAAAAGGAAATAACCTCATCTAGAATTTATTTATTTATTTCTTTGTTTGGTATTACAAACGGTGGATACACGAAAGTCGCTAGTATATTAAGAAATATATACAGATGTATGTGTGTTCATATTACCAACATCTTGGTGAACTATTAAACATATTTAAAATTTTACGTACTAAAATTATAATAATTATAGAAAAGTCAATCATCACTCCTCATTTGTACACATCACAGTATTGAAAATATGTAATATTGAACGTTTTAACGGTCATGCAGTTAAACTGTTTGTCGACTCTACGAGGCGGCGCGTCGTCGACAACCAGCAGCTGCGACGGCGGTCGGAAACAAACGACCGGCGCAATGACTGTCTGTTGGACCGGTAATTACTTGTTAGAAAACCATAAACAATAAATATGAAATATGACACCGAAAAATGTACTATGATATTTTTGTTTTTGGCTTTTGTGTGAAGATAGATGTCATGCTCTCAAAAAATTATAATTTTGTTTTTAGCTCCAGACAACGTAAATATGAAAGAATTGCAAAAAACGAGATATGCAAAGGATCATATCAGGAGTGAAATATCAAATAATTGGCTGTTGTGCTTATCGGCATGGCCATAAAGCACTTACCGTTTAAATTGATACCTCTACAAGTTCCTGAGAAAAAGGGTCAGATAGACTTGATAAATTTAATTATCAAGCATCTTTATTCCATTCCCATAGAGTCCTAAAAGTATTTTTTTGTAGAGATCATAAATTAACAATTACAGTTAGTAAATGACCGTGATGTATGAGAAAGCATTTCTCAACTACCCGCTATAAAATGTATGGTTTCCGAGAATTTGTACATATAAAAATTATTTGCTATAATTTAAAGAAAGGAAAATGACAAAAGTTTTAGAAAATTAGGAACTCGAATATCAAATCAATATTGTTATGGAAAACAGACAAAACCGACGATAATCACGATGCATGAAATATTCATAAACATATAAATATGTAGGAACCCTTATGGTGCGAGTTCTATCCCAATTGTTCCAGTCTTACTTTTTCATAGACAGAACTTTCAGTAAATTGGTCATTAATATAACGAGATTTGCTTGTTCAATGGACGAATTTAAGAAATAAATTGATAATTAATACAACGAGATTTGCCTGTTCAATGGACGAATTTAAGAAAATCTATGATTAATCTAGAAATACTCAGATGGAACCAGGTGTACGTGAACAACACTTTTGAGTTTCATTCATTTCATCTATGTATCGATAAGGATCAAACATTTTAAACTACAAAATCGAATAGTAACAAAGTTGACTATTTTTCTTGTTCCAATTTTGTAAAGAATAATCTAATTTTTAATTCTAACATATTTTCGAGAGGATGCCCCAGGCAAGATTTTCGTCTCTCAAACGATCTCGATACATTTTATGGAATTTTATCTTTTAATCACGAAAATTATATATTAATAATAATTTATTTCACAGGCAATAAATGTAGTAATATCAATAATACTTACCAATAGCAATTTATCGGTACAAGAAAAAAAATGAATAAAGTAAACATCAATTTTCCCATCTTTCTTTACCCAATAAAAAGATATAGAAATAACGAGATACTTCTTATATAAAGATAACGGAGAAATCTTTACAGCACAAAAATGTTCAAATATTTACAGAGGCGTGGCCCTCGGGCGGCCTTCGTCAGGCTGGCCCCGTCGATTCCGCTTATTTTCAGTGGGTTGTTGACGTTTTAACTGAATAACAAAATCTGGGTATTGTAAATATCTCTCAGAATTGATTAAAGCAGCTTCATGTCTGCAGACATAACTGTATGGTGTAAAATACCAAAATGGGAGGCATCGATTTTGATCGTCAATTTTTCGGTTTATATATATGTATATATATATACATATACATAATCAAACACGTTCCCAACGAAAATTTATAGTCTGTGTACCTGGAAATTGTATTCTAGAAGTCTGGGTTCTCTAAATAACTTTTGGCTGGCAATGAGACACAAATTTCGCCCAATAGCTTGTTGGGTAGTTGAGGTGCTACGAGTTTGGTTCCACTTGGGTCGGCTAACCCTGGGTTCTACATATCGGTTCTACATACCGGAGAATACGAAGTGTATCCACAAATGCGAAATAAACTTGATACAAAACTTAAAGTTGAAATGACCTTAGTTTCTACATCTAACTCAGTCATTTAATTTGCACTAATCAGAATGCGACTATGCATATTTAATCAAAGCTCGAACCCCATTTTGGTTTTAGGTCTTGTTATGTATTTTCATTAATTATAATAAATAGACTTTATAATTGTAGACTATGAGTTGAGAAGCAAGATTTTGTATATTAAAGTGTACCACAGCGTCAGTATTGATGGATCACTTCTCAGTGTTCTTTGTTATTAAAGCTAGATGCAAAAATTTACCATACAAAGTAAAAATGTTCACTGCAGAGCTATAATGAACAAAAATTGGAGAACTTTTGGACCTTGTGTAAAAATTAGAGTAGAGGAACTGAAAAATACTTCTGAATTCAAATAGTATTGAGATTTCTGATTTGTGGAAATTAAACTTGTCGATTTGTGGAGGTTAAGGAACTTTGTGGTTGCAGAAAAGCAATAAAATTATGTAGAGTGAATAAGAATGCAAATTGTAGTGAGTAAGATGGTGGCATTTCATGGTGAAGAAAGTAGCAGTTGAAAAGAAAAAAATAATGGTTAAATTCACTATTTTCAAAGTCTTAAAAACATTAATGGATAGAATTAAAAATAAGCTAAAAGAGGTTAAAAGTGCATATAAATCTACAAAAATTAGAGCTGAAATGTGTGTGGTACAAATAAACAGCGAATAAGAGAAGGCTTTGATGGGAGATTCTCGGATAATTTTGAAGTAAGTAAAAAACTTTTCTCTAATATGTTGAAATGTGCCCCGAAAAAAAACGTGTGTAAATGTGATTAAAGGTGATAATGGATGTCTGTTGAACGGAAAAAAAACGACTTGAAAATGCGTTCGCTCCTTCCAAGTAATTACTTCGAGCGTTTTTTGACAACAAAGGTTGTCCTATAACATCGTCGCATGTATTACAAGTTTATAGACATAACCATACGTAAATTGCAAAGGGATTTGAATAATGTTGTTTATCGGAAAACGATAGCGACACAGCTTGTACTTGCCATGTAATACATCTTGATACGCAACTCTTCCAACTCAGCGAGCACGCTGCACTGCAGGCTATCGAGACATTCCCTATGAATACAAATCGCGGGTGCACCGCCGTCCGTATCGTGATAGCGGCTGGAATGACTTATGTCGTCGTTAATGTAATGGTTTTGCAAGTATTGACAATTTCGCGATCGGGTTTGATTTTGACTGTTATTGTAGTGAAAACTTCTTTAGACGCGTTGAGTGATATTTGACATGGAGAAATCTTATGAGTTCGCGTTACCGCCATGCTTATGTTAAGAGTTTTATGTGGAATAATAGTACATGTGATAATTTTATGGCTATGTGAAAATGGTATATTTGAATTTAATTGAATTGCAGCATTATCGAGTTTAGATTAAATAAGACGGTTTACATTTTGCAATTTTGATCTTAACATGCATTTTATTTCAAATTTATGGACTTACGCAGTTAAGTAAAATTTTAATAATTAGTTAATTATACAAAAATATTCATGTATTATTATAAATAAATAAACTGTATAAAATTAATATTATTATTGAAGTGAAAACCAGACTAATGTCAATCTGGTTTTAACCTCTATCGGAAATCTCAATTACTACCTTTTTCATTAAAAATTATCGATAAAAGTGAATGAAAACTTGAATAAAACTCGTACAAAGCAACAACTATGTTTTATTTCATTTTCATGAAACTCATTCAAAACAGGAGTGATGGTGCAATCAGCGCTATCCCATCATATGATGTTGAGTTCGAATACTGATTAAGAGCTAATGAGTTTTTAACTTAAATCGAATCACCTGCTCCGTGACCCGTATAACATGTTAAGCTATCGGTTCCGGATGTTATCGCCGAATTGACAATCACGGTCATTTGCATCTGATGCTAATGAATGATTATCAATTCGATGTCTCCCACCCTAGGATTGCATTGGGGGGAAGGTTAAGCCCTAGTGCTGCAATATAAAGACTGTGGAGAAATGGTTCTGCGGTGGTATACAATCTGATATAATGGTTCCAATTAATAACTAGTGTGCGGTTAGTGTGTAGTGTTTCTATACGACAATTTTTAAACTTCTCTTTGTCGAATTGTATTATGTTAGATTAGACGCTTAGAATTCTGTACTTTATTTCTGAAGATTATTTCTTTTTTTTTTTGTTTTGTACTTTTTTTATATAGCATTGCGGTTATCGTCGCCCCATTCGCAATCTCACAACCCCAGACAACTCAAGCGTGCGTTGCCGATTTCTTAAAGAAATAGGATGTCTGATGATGGGGGGATTGATGGGAGGGGAGCGGCCTGATGGAGGGGAGTGGGTCAACGAAACTCTCATTCACCCGACGAAACCCAACTGCGGAAGCAGTTACTTCACGTCTGTATTCTGTGAGAGTGTGGTATCTCACCGTTCGAGGCGATTCATTTTCGTGCTGTCAAATTGACCAGTAATAAAACATGGCTTTACCAGTAATAAAACGAAAGTGGCTGAATTACATAACGTATGTTGCAGTTGAGATTGAACTAACTATTTACACTTAAGACACTGCATCACACACAGGCAGACTATCTTGTTTTCGTTCTAAGCTTTTGTGTTCACGCTCTTATATAATGGCACACCATTTCAAGAAGAGCACTCTCAAACACACTGTTTCCTACAATGATGCAACGTGCACAAATCTTCGTTTGGCTGTAAATTGGGAATAAAATTTCTGATGTTTAGTTAGAAATTATAAATTTCCATGTTCATTATGAATACTAAACATTAATTATTTATATAAAAGAATAAACTTCGATTGTTTAGATCGTACACACGTTGTTAGCAAACAATGCTATATACTTTAACAAATCCCAAAACGGGACCGCAAGCACTAACGAGTTAGCGACAGGTAATTCAGTGGGCGGGCCTAAGCACATACCTGTTGTGCTCGCAGAACAGCAAACGTTGGAATTGTTTAGACAACTGGGACGGTATTCCGGTCCGATAGAAATGCCGCAGGTGTATTACAGAGTTGGTGATTTTGCGAGAGTGCACAAAATCGATAAAGTGAAAGGAAAATATAAAAATAACGTAATATCATCGTTACAGAAACCGAGGAAATGCTTATGGAAAGATATCGAATTATAAAATCGATCGAGAAGAAACGTAAATGTCATCTAAAACTTTTTAGTTAATACTTAAACCAAGTTAAACTTATTGACTAGCAGCTGCAAATGGTTTTAGTGATCCATTTACGATCAAACATGATTAAGTTTGTTGCGGCGTTTTTAACGTACAAATTATTAAGAACCAGTAACAAAGACAACAACCTCTTTCACTACTGAAATGAAAGTTATATGCAATAAATTTATTTTTATATTTATATTAATGTTTTACTGTAGATAAGATACACTTTTTGTATTGATAGAACATTGAGTATTTCTTGCTAATTGTTCAATATCCGTCAATCCTCCCGAATCAATATTCAATTGTCGAATAAAAATACTGATAAAATCCATTCGAAAATTAGTGGCGGGTTACATGCTGCGTATTAATGCAAATTGCGCCTGCAATTTGCATTAAATGCGTCAAATATGAATTCCCGTGAATTAACATCTCATCTAATGCATGTTATTTTCGTATTTCGTATTCAAATATATTTCCGTACTTTTATTTGGTTTGGAAAATGGTTCCTTAGGTTGCAAATGCTAGATTCGACACAATTCTTTATTTGTTAAAGGACCAGTAAAGAATTTGAAATATTATGTAACTATTCATATATTTTACGTTACGTGAATATTCATATTGTACTTTTATTACTTATTAATCAGTACAAAAATTGTAATTCTATAAAACAACTTGAAATACAGTTATTTGAAATTGAAATAAAAAAAAACTGAAGGACACCGTTACAAAGTTACGTCGATGTTTCTCATGTTGTATATCGCGCGAAATTGTAGTTTTATTTGAGTTCAATAAAAGTCATTAATAAGCAAGTCAAGAAAATCGTAATTAAACCATGACAATAACTTGTTCTTTTATTTTACACACATTTTCTATGAGTCGTACACTTTTGTGCAATACAAGTTAGCATTTGCTAGTCAAAGTGCAGCCTGTTATCCAAGTAAATAATTTATAGCATTGACTCCACAACTTACGAGACGTATTATGGTAATCATGGCCCGTTCTTACTTTGTAACAAGTATATATGTCAACGTAATATATATATATATATATATATATATAAATCCTACATCATTTGAATACCACTTGTAGTTTTCTCATTAACCGATTTCAAAAGGGAGTTCTGTATTCAACCCGTATATATATTTATTCGTATGTCCGTGATTTTCTCAAAAATACTAATGGTTTAAATGGGGTTTTCTTTGTTATTTCTATATTTTTTTAAGTAAATGGTTTAGTGTATAGTGCATTAGAATGTGATGAGGATATTCGGAGATAGCAGGGGAACTCTTCAATAACAAATAGCAACAATTCGATCGCTGCAGGCACACACATATAATAAAAAAACGATACGTAGGCGTCTTAAAAATAACAGTGTCATTTGTCGCCAGAAATTGCTCTTTAATGTCTTTAATATAACTTAATATAGACAGAATTAAAATTAATTACTTATTAATCTGCCTACACATTTTCATTCATTTATATAATTACAACGTGACAATCTCAGCAGGACCACATCGTAACTCTTAGCGATAAAACTATATGGAGAATTAATTTAATGAAAGAAAATATAATCTGCTTGAATTGTAGAACTTTTATGTTATAAGGAATAAGAATAATTTATATAATTTGTATAAGAATAATTTGGCGGTTTAAATCTAAGAATGTATAGATCTTGGAATGCTCATTAGCGAACAATAAATTCTGGATCGGAACTTCTTTTCCCCTTGCTCAGTGCAAAAGTACACAAGACGCCTGGCCGGTTTTATTAACTATTGGTTAATCCACTTGCAAAGTAACTAAATAAATTGTAGAATTATGATTGCCCGATAACTAAAAAATGTGTAATGAAATAAATTAAAAGCAAAATAAAATTAATTTGAGGAGTTTTTCAAATTATTTCTTAAACTGGATTCAAAACAACTAATTAGTTGTTTTGAAGTCAATTACATGTAAAATGGGGGCAGAAGGGTATATACCTATAAACATGAATACGAAACACATTGGTGAAAGGAGGTTTTCTTCTATGGAGACATATCTCTGTCTGATTTATATTTAGCTGGAAAACCGGAATAAGTGGAAACTCCAAAACCAACTAATTAGTTGTTTTTCAAGTCTTTTAAAAATACATTTGAATAGGTTTTCGGAGAAGGTTTTATTTTTTTTAATTTACCTTAATAAATGTAAATGGACGAGTAATAATAAATAAAATTTAGAATAAATGAAAAAGTATATATTTATCTGTATTTCTGTTTGCGTTTTGTAAGGGCCTCTGAAATTTATTTACTATAAGTACAGTATATAATAGTTAGATATTAAAATCTTACTTCGACTTCTTAAAACTATATTTCTTTTTGAAAAATCTAATGGACAATTTACTTAATCAATGAACTTTAAGTAAATGTCACGACAAAGGTAAACAAATAATATTACTATAAGGTTGAGTTTTAAAGGGCGTATAGGAGCTCTGCAAAAGTACATTTTAAACTAATCAGTCTTGACGAGCAATACTATCATGTCGAGCTGAAGTCATTTATGCAGTTGGTTTTGTACAATTTATATAACTTTTAATATTTAAGATTCAGATATTTAACTTATTTTCTTTGTATAGGTATTTCATTACCGGAATGTTTCTATCATGAATGTTAAGTAGAAACAAAGTTACTGAGTTCATTCTAGATGATTATTCATCTAGTTTTAATCAAAACTATGCAACCGCTTTGAGGTTTCAATTATTTATTTTGATGAACGCTTCAAATGATACTAAAAAATGTACATAAAATCAAAAACGAAATTATCTTATTGAATATTCTTTCCGAAAAAAAAAAACTAATCTTAGTTTATTAGAAACAAACAATTGCAAAATTTTATGAATTAAAGCATTGTTAATATTCATTTTTATGTTATTTTTAATATTCACTATTTTATATGTTATTACTAAGGCCGATCATCGACCTACCGAAGTAAATAGTGTTGTTATATATTTGTCCAAAAGCATCACAATCTTCCATTTCACGTCGGGGGCGGAAGTGGGTATGTGGATAGAGGCGTCACCTTTACCCTAAAAGGTTCAATACCTGACCGCATATGAGTTCGACAGTGAATTTTGACTTATGCAAATGAAATCGACCCGTTCCTCTGTCTCTCGAAGGACACGCCGCTTTCGGACGTTATCACCGCGTCAGGCTGGCCCTATCGTGTTAGACCAGCGTGCAGGGTTTGAAATTCAAGTTGCTCGTTATGATACGAATAGTGGTGCGTTCTCTTTAATAAATACTTATCAAAGGATTATTAGGCCGGGAAAGAAAAATACTCGAAAATGTTGGTGACATTAAGTCGCTGAAGAACCAGTTGGCGTTGAACACACTTGACTTGTGTACCCGCCGATCGCAGAAATAACACTCATTCCAGTGTACCCGCACCTCAATACTCATCGACCGACTAGCCAATCCAGAAAGTTCTTGGATCATCTGGAACAAACAAATCGTAAACATGTTACGTCTGATACAAATATCAATCGACTTTTAAAATCCACTCCACAAAAAGTATATTTCAAATAAAATGTAAACACACATCAAAAGCACTAACGGAGACAAGGTGTGGAGCGCGCAAGGGCGGTTTGCTTACTAAGAAAATTCTATTTTCGGATACTTTTGTATAGAGGAATTATTTTGCAATTCTATTATTAGTTTGTCAGTGCAGTTGTGTTTGTGACTTAATATCTCGTGTGCTTATAAATTAGAGTATGACATTTCTCTATGGAATTTAGAATAGAACCATAAAAATCCATTTCATTCGGATAGCCATCGAGCCCTCCTAATGAAAACAAATTTGCCTACAGGAAGTCGCTGGAAGCAACGACTTGTAATAGAACAAACATTTTCCGTTTGTTAGTGACATTTTGATACCAATAAAGAAAAAGGCTATTCAATGCGAAGCTATTTTTAGACGTGACTCGCTATATATTTACCTAAAACATTTTAACTAGAAGCTGGAAAATCTTTGATGACCCACAGATTCATACTTGTTTAATTGATTTAAATTTTGTTTAACTCATATGAATTAAACAAAATTTCATTCCAACTAATATAATTTCTTTTATAAGAAACAGGCATAAGAAATATTTACGACTAAATGACTACATCTATTACTACTACATTTATTTTACAATAAAATTATTAAATATTGAACTCGTCCCTACGCAAAGATGTTTGTGTATATCATATGATTAACTAGCAAGTCAATGTCCGCTATAATTTCTTCTATAAATTCAACTTAAACTATATCATTGTTTAGTTTTCATCATATACAAAGGGAAGCTTCCTTTTTACAATGTTATGTATCATAGGCAGGTGTGAATTCTATAATATTAAATATATTTGGTTTCCAAACCATAAATGCCTCTTTTCATATTAGTATTATATTGAATCGAATGATATTTCTATTAATCAAATAAATAATCAACTTTATTTGCTTATATTACATCAGCTTCTGGGACGACAAGACACGATGTTTTCATGTACAATTATAAAAATCAAATCGTAAATTAAACAAATTAAAATTCTGTTATAAAAATAAAATATTTCCTTTTCACACAACGAAAACTAGGAAGTGTTGTAGTAACAACACTATAAATTATATTCAAAGAAAAAGTACCGCGAAGCTTTGCTTGTTAATAAGCACAATATATTTGCATAGCTGCGAACATTCAATGTAAATTAAGTTTTAATAAATTAAACATTTTTATAGCTTCATTTTCGGGGCCTGGAATGATCTATGAAGTTTGATTTCAAAATCACTGTTGGATTTATTTTTACGATAATCTCAAATAAAAATGTATTAGTTTAGTATTACAATACCTTGCGAAATATTTGTTGTAGAAAATGAAAATAAAAGAACAAATGTTTTCATAGCATAAATAAATAATGTCGCCGTCTCTTTATATCTGGGCACTTTATTTGTGTTTCTTTCTCATAAGTTGATGATATATATTCATACACTCAATTTTTCTTTCTATATGGTATTGGATACTGTATTTATAAGATTCTGAAACAAATTTTATAATATTAAACAAAGAAATCATAGTTAAGGCTCCATTACCCAGTCCATATAGTCAACATTTTGTCTGTTACATCAAAAACATCTATATGAACGCATATTTTGAACAAGGTATACAAAATATAATCACTTTTAACAATGAACTAATAAATTGGTTCTCGATCCAAGTGTATTATTTTAGGTGTTCCGCGTGACAGCTTCCCATTTATGAACTAATTTAAAAATCTTCTTTAGCCGGAAGTCGAAATCAATCTCGGCCTAGCTTGGTTAAGGTCTGAGAACGGAGTATGAGAAAGAAGAGCCATACGAACACGCAGACGCACAGGTGTAAGGTAAAGGTAAAACATCAAGATCTGATGAATATTCAATTTTCGAAATCTGATTGAAAATAGTATTCCCAATGATTTTTTAATGGTGGTTAAAGTTGAAAAAACATAGTTTGTATAAGCACCGAACACGTAAAATGTATGAGAACTATTTTCACGTAGACTACCAAACGACGATAGACCACTCGAGACAGTTGAGCTCTCATTTCAGCGTCCAGTGCTGCGTTCAGAAATTAATCGTTTCATATCAAAATATCTCGCCGGAATATTTCCTTAGTATGTCTCACAAATCGGTAATAGAGTCAGCACCACTAGGCCATTCTTACTGAAGCGCCATCAAGTAAGTAATGTTTGAAAGCGATTTTCTTCATCATTTTATATTTTTGTTATAAATCTTGCAACAGATCCTGTCCTAAGTTTATTTTTTTTTTATTTAAAGGCTGCATTTTATTATAATATACATTTATATATATATATATATATATATATATATATATATATATATATATATCGATAAGTATACGATATGTTTTATGTAGACATATATGATGTATTATAGTTAGAGTTATTAAGTGATAATTCTTTCCGCATAAAATATGATCCCATCGGCCATCTCCATGTTGAAATTTGCAAATAAAATTCTAAAAATGGTTACTATAACATAAAAAAGATATGATAGTCTAAATATCTAAATAAAAGTTAAAACAAAAAAAATATGGATAATCTGTTATAACAAACAATATATGGATACTCTCAAGATAAATACACTAGTAATGATATGTTGTCCTCCATAAATATTTCTGAAGATACTATTTAATTAATGTTGTGTAGCTTAGATAAATCCAAGGGAGCAGGATGTGATAAATTACCTCTTATATTTTTATCCTCTTGTGCAGAAAGTCTCGTTGTTCCCATCACTTCTCTTCCGTCGATCTATGACTGAATGCATCGTCCCTACTCTGTGGAAAGAGCTGTAATCGTCTACATTTATAAAAAAGGATCCAAAGCTAAAATAGAAAATTATCGTCCTATATCGATTTTCAACACACTTGCTAAGCCATTTGAAAAAGTAGTCTATAAAAATATTTATCCCCTCATTTCTAAAGTTATCTCTAACACACAATACAGTTTCCTTAGAGGTCGTTCCACAATGTCTAATTTAGTTTCTTTCTCTGACTATGTTTTTAACCAAATGAAAGGGGAGGGCAAGTTGACGTTGTCTATACAGATTTGGAAAACCATTTGATCGTTTGGATCACGTCATCTTACTGGAAAAATTAAATATATTAGGCGTAATCGGCGATTGTTGCGCTGGGTAAAATCATATGACAGATCTTTCTCACCGTTACTCTCTGAGGCTATAAGACAGATTTAATATCTGTCCCATCCGGTGTTCCTCAGGGATCCCATCTTGGTCCTGTCTTTACAGCACTTACGTCTTCGATATTGACTCATGCTTTTGCAATGCTAATCATTTAATGTAAGCAGACGATAAAGTTTTACGAAAGTTAAAACATTGTCTGACTGTACTATTACAAAAGAATTTAGATAACCCGTTTAATTAATACGCAAATAATAATATCATTTTGGCATAAAACTCAATGCATAAGCTTTTCACAATCATCAAACCGTTTAAATTTCTGTTACAACTTTAATAGCATTGCGATAGAGAGGACAGAAATGGTGCGTGACCTGGGTGCGCTTAAATAATAAACAGAGCTTATCGTGATCTCAGTTTTGTTTTAAGAACCTGTCAACCGTTCAAGCGTATCACAAGTCTTAAAACTGTGTAAATTTATTTAACTATATTGGGCGACAATACGGTTAAGAAAGGTATATAGAAAAGCGAACATACAATTTCTTTTTCTTCCTTTTTCACTAAATAAAAGCTTTTGAGAGATCGAGATTGACTACAATTCAATATATGACTTATAAATTTAAATATTACATTTATAGATTATTATATATGTGTGTGCGTTGTGTGTGCGTTTGTATTATTTGTGTATATTCTGCACATTATGTACACTTATATTTTTATACAACATTATATACTGATTCTTTAAAATGATTTTGTCTTTTCTCAACCACTTGTAATTAGACACTTAATTAATCAGATGATGATGCAATTGTTATAAATTGTATTTTGCATCTTTTAGTTTGGTTTAAGACATTGTGTTGATGTCGCAAATAAATAAATAAATGAATTACGAATTAGCATTCCATAAGTAGCACTTCAGGTACATAGCTTTAGATATTATACTACTGAGTTATGATATAATACTGATGGGTTATGACGTAATCATCATTATTTGTCTTCCTAAAGATTTTCAAGTCATCGACATAGAACAGATATTCTGATTTCAGTTTATCTCGAATACCATTGATAGGTTTTTAAAAGTATTGGTCTCAAGCTTGAAACTTGCAGAACACTGGAGATCACTTCGTATTCTGCTGGTACAAGGCAATTCTCTCTACGCATAGGTGTCTACTTAATGAATATAGGCGGACCCAGTACTTTTGCCTCTCACTTTCTATCGACTCAGTTTACCGATTGAGGTTTCATGGTCAACTATGTCAAAAGCTTTACTAAGCTGTGTGCTGTGTGGATGTTTATGCGTTACTTCAGTGCATTCAGGACATAGTTGACATGTACATAAAGGTTTGTAACTAGTGACTGTGCCACTGAAAAGGCGAAAAATTATTGCTCTACAGTTAACTTTAAAATTTATGTAAATCAGAATTGTATAAATAATAATTTAAAATTTGTTAGTGCTCCTTCATAACATTGTTTATTCTCGGACGATTTTGAAGAACATGCTGTTTGCTAAATGTAAATAAACAATAGTGTTGCATACTATTCCATCGTTCTATTCTAAAGACGTTTTAATTCGTTCTATTTGACTTAGATAAAAAATCCTTGATCAGTTCTCCTATTAGTAATCTTATAATTTAAAGTCAAAACCCTTGATTGCTCGCTAACTACCAATCTACTAACTATATTATTAGAACGAAGTATAAAGTCAAATGTAACATTTTTATATATTTCACTTCATATTCTCATGTAATATATTCGACATCGCCGACCGTATGTCCGAAGGCAATATTTCTAAAGTCAATAGAGGAATTGCGACAGGTTGGCTCGAGAAAGTCAACAGGTCAACCTGACTCATCACGTACCGTCTAGACGAACCCAATAACAGAGGATTTCCAGACATATGAGCTGAGATTTCGTCTCGATAGCACTCCATGAATGCTTGGGCTGGGCGAGATTTTCTATTTCAATTTTCTACTCTTAAGTCAAATCTAAATCTTCACATATTTCTCTATGTATTTCATTACATGTGAAACAGAAGCAGCCTGGGGTTTCGTGTCACGTCCTGATCTTATTTTTATTTTTTTTGTAATAGAAAATAAAAAAGCCTTAAACTATAAAGTATTTATTTTAATGACATGAGTCGATTTTAATCACATTAATTTTACTGTAGAATTTCTTTGTAGTACATATATAATCTCGGTGTTGCAATACATAAAAGAATTGCACAAAATGTTTCCAATTGCATCTAAAAAATTCGTTTGTCGTCTGTTTCTCTTTTTAACAATTCATAGTCTACAAGATGGATCCAGTAAGTTAAAGATGTAGACACTCAATTTTACGCAAGTGTATTAACGGAAAACTACTGTTTCGTTACATCTTTGCCGACTTGCAACAATAAATAAGCGAAATATAGGTAATTACTTATAAACAATATGTTAACAAACAGTATGTCGATGATATTGCTTACGACTTAAATTTTTGTTTTTTCTTTTCGCGACATAACAAGCTGGGCTACAAAATGGCGTTCGGGTGAAATGAGGGTGGAATAATTTATCCTAATAGATATAAATATAAAACTTCTTTCTTGTAAAAGGACAAAGTTAAATTTAATTTTCCTTTGCGTTTTACTCAAAATTTTAATCTCAACACGAGTACGGAGAATATTAGACGTATCATTTTAGGGTTCCAAAACAAAATCAAAAATGGGACCCTTATAGTCTTTTATGTGTGTCTGTCTATCTGTTTGTAGGTAGGTTACAAGGATTTTACTCAAAATATACAAGATACATAATGAGTGTCTTGAATAAGCCTCTAATTCGTTTGATAGTTAAGTAACAAAATAATAAACATTTCTAGGCACTCAAACATCTAACAGAATCTGAAAAAAAATTTGCATCATCAACGTGTACTTTCGACAGTTCTTTTAAAACACCTTAAGAATTCTAAGCAATAGTTTTGACTAATTGAATATTTTTGGAAATAATCGCTTCGAAAGTAATAGAAATTGTGTCGCCACCTTTATTTTTAAATAATATCCGAAAATATAAAACAATTACATAGGTAACGCTTAATAAGTACTTTTAATACAAACAATTTTTGAACTTGATTGGTTATACGGTTTTGAGTTATTACCGAAAACTGCGCTTATAAACAACAGGATGTAGAGTCCTAAATATACACTCTTTAGCTGGTGCACTATAGTTTACACTGGCTTAAAGAGTAATTTATACCTAATTGTTTCTCTAGTTATTAGCGACTAAAGTGCTTATACCTTTTCTATGGGCTTGTAGAAATAATGTGTAACAATACTGTTTTTCATCTGTCTTTTCTTTGTAGTAACGACTACGGGAACCCTACGAGCGTGGTCCGACACAACTCGAAGATGTCTCTCGAATAAGAGACAAAGCGAGGCGTTATGAGATCGTAAAATATTTAGTCTAGATTGCGACCTTGTCTAGACCAATATTTTAGAATAACATAATAAATAACTGTTTTCAGTACCTAAGTACTTATTATTCTACGTTTACAAAGTTAAGCAACTGACGTAATATTGAGTACATATTAAATAAAAGAAATATATTGAAATAAAAGCACATCACCGATTGTAATACATGTATGTTAATACTAATATTTAGAAAGCGACTTCATATTTGATAGGTATATTACATTTTCACGGTCTAACTGTTCAAAATTTGATATGGAACCAGTTTGAATCGGAAATGAAAGGATTCTTCCGTTTAACTGTGTTTGTGTGTATAACTTCTTGTAAATAAGTGTTCAACCTGAATAATTGAACCGATCGTAATAAAATTTGGTAGCAATAGATCAAAAGTAATATAAAATATAAGCTACTATTTGTGTATAAAGACATACAGATTTTCTGTCTGTATATATACTCGACCGTGACGAATCAGATTTTGATGAAACGTGCTACCTAATTTAACTCATCGTTGCGTGAGTTACGAGCTACTTATGTTCCAGTCTTATTATGTCCGATTTGCATGAAGAATAATTTTAAGATCATTGTACTTTTTATTTCGATCGCCACTTACATGATTTTATTTCATTTGTTTCTTTTGCTTGAAAGGGCGAGGGAAGGCTATAGAGAAAAGATAAACAATGAAGGGAGATGTGGAATGGAGTTTTAAGCGATGAAAAGAGAGTGAAAATTAAGGGGTCAACCAAACATTTACGATGACAGTTTATTGAAATCAATCAATATCTTCTTGACTGAAAGGGTTGTGATCTGGTAAAAGGATTTAGGTTGAGATTGAATGAAGATTATAATCTCAATCAATATACTTTATCCACGCGGGAAAACGGCAGACAAAAGCCAATTATTAAGTAACTATAAACAGCCATTAAATATCAGTCTACGAGGACAGTCTGTGACACATAATTACGTAATCAAAGACTCAACCGGCTAATCCTCGTTTCCCTGTTATAGCTAAAGAGTTCCGATATGTTCTTGCTAAGATTGTAATTTTGGAATCATGTAAATGAAAGAAAATATATTGGTAGATTAATAGGTAATTGATTTTAATTCTGTCTATACTAGGTTTTACTAATAGCAATTGAATAATAATTATTGGAGATAAATAGCAGTATATTTGTTCATTTCTTTATTGTTCCAATTTTAATTTTTTTCGTTTGTTTATATCACACATACACTCACACACTCATACGCACATACACGCGCTCACGCACGCACACTCCTTTTGAAAACACGCGCTTACACATATATAAAAAAATACAGACATACATTCACAGTGATCGCGGGTTATTTGTTTCTGTTTATTATTGAAGAATTTCATTGTCTATCTCCGAATTCTCATCAGATCCTAATATACACTAAAATCTTCTCTGAAAAAATATGCATTTAACAAAGACGACTCATTCAAATCAGATCAGTAGTTCTTGCGGACAAAACAAGCATACGTACTGATCAAACATAGAACCTCCTTTTTGAAGTCTGTTGAAAATTGTATTATATATTTCAGACAATCTCAATTATCTGTCGTAAGCGACTACAAAAATAATTCTGGACCAATTCTCTTTCTTTAAGTGTGTATCGACTCAGCTAAAATTGTATATTTGTGTTAAAACTGTATGATACTTTGGTCACATACGAGGAGTACGCTAATGTCGATTCAATGACAGAGACAAAATCTGCATTTTAGAACTTCAGAATAGTCTTGGCAGGTCCAACGCTCGAATCGAAATAGCAGCTTTAGAAGCTTATGTAAAGTTAAAGGAAGGTTGAATTCAGTTATTTCGACATCAAAGAGTGGCCCGGACAGCGTCGGTCCTCGACCCTTATCAAAATCTCGTGACACTATTCTAGGGTGATTTTGTTTTGTTATCTAAGAGTTTTTGTAATTATTAAATCGTTGCGCCGGTTCTTAAAATTAAATACACAATTACTTTTATTGCGTCTTTCATTTTATTACAATAGGGACCTTTAAAGTATAGTTAGTCTGTTAGATTTACTTTTAACGAGGGCCGTAACAGAGTATTCAATGTATTTTTATTTAGGAATTGAGTAATTAATTTTTATTTAGAGATTGTACATTTTGTTTTACATTACATGTCTGTATATTACATATTTATATTAGAGAGGCGTTGAATAAATAAAGCTTTGACAATTTATAAAAGTAATCCATACGCTGGGCCTCTCCGTGTTTGGGTCAGGTCTGTATAGTTTTTCTATATATATATAAAGGGCTTATAAGGAGGAAGCAGGCATGGAGGCTTCGATGATAGATGGTCACCGCCAACGTACTCGACTTGAGGAGAGTTGCTACTGTAGTGCGTTGACGGCCTATTAAAAAAGAGTAGGCTCTTATTTTAGTGACCCACTTAAATCTAATGCTGTTTTTGAAAAAGTTAAGTTCTGCTAGCCTGAATGGAACTCTTTCCTCTTGCATTGACGCTGTACACAATTGCGCTATAACATTTTTTTAAATTGTTAGCAATTTAACGTATAGTAATCGTAGTGTACATATAAGTCTGCAGTAGTTTTACATAATTTAAAGGTAAATCTGTTGCATTTACACTAGGTTACTGAATTTTGACAGATTTATTGTAACTGATTAAATAATTAGGCTTACAAATCAAATATATTAAAAATTTAATGGCTGTGGGAGATGAACATCGTTATTGTATTATTTTTAAGACTGTGCGCACTGTGTTCCTTAAATATCGGTTAAAAATAGATAGATATACTATAATTCTCTATTTGTATAACCGATATTTCGCTCTTTGTTTCGGAATTTTCTTGATATACATTTACTAGCCATCACCATCTGCTTCTCTGCGTGTTATGGGCTGAAAGTAAAAAAGAATGGTGAGTAGAATTTAAAAATAAATAATCTAATACATACATGAACGATTTCGCATCGAATGGGCGAAATCCTATATCGATACGATTAGTAGCCGTTAACTGATGCCCGGACGAAAAGTATAAATATACCAGGTAAATATACCAGAGATTAGTTTCACGAACGTGCACTATAGTATTGAGTTTTAATAGTGCCCACTATTGGGCACATCCTCCACAATATTTTTATTTGACGTCGAGGTACAAGACATCAAGTCTTCCACTCTAGCCCCGTTGATGGTTCTCACCAATTCGATGACGATCCGGAATCGTGTGTGTTGATTCAAAGCCAAAACTCATTGGTCACGCTCTAAGGCAGCGCACTCAACCGCTACCACCGCTCTTGGTTTGATTGCGTGTGTACCTAGTTTGAAAAATTTAAAAGGATTGTTTTATTTCATTCGAATTGATAAATGGTAAAAATTTTGGACACTAAACTCTTTCTTTTTTTATTACCAATTTATAGTTTTATTACCAAAATATTCCTAAGACACCTATGAATTTCCGTTGAATAAAATCAGTTTAGATGTTTCAAGTATTTCATTCTTTTCAATTGCTGTATTTTATTTTTAATTTTTGATATATAAGAATACTTATTCTTATTGTTAGTCTTTAATCAGACTTTAGTTATATTCTATTCTAAGATTTAGGCTTTGCTTGATTTTGTAAAATCTGTTTACCAACCGCCTCCATTCGTATGTATCGTATATGCCTCTATACAACATTTTCCAGCAATCTGGCTTATATCATCATCCCATTGTTTTTAGTCTGTTTCTCTTTTTTTTGATCTTCTTTTGGGTGCCATTGGATAATTATTTCATTATATTTTTCTTTACCTCTTGTTATGTGACTTCCCATCGCTATTTATATTGACTGCCGACTGGCATAGTTGGTAGTGATCCTACTTGCTGTGTTTGGGGCCTGGGTTCGATTCCCGCACAAGACAAACATTAATTTGTTTGATTAAAAGTTAATGCGTTATCTTGAATCTGGTGTTTGTATATATATATGTATATATATGAATATATGTATTATATCAATTATCTGGTACTCATAATACAAGCCGTGTTGCTTACTTAGTTTGGGATCAGATAGTTGCTGTGTTCTATGTCCAAAGATATTATTATTATTATATTTAAGTCTTCTAATATCTTTAATACTTCTCGGGTGTTTATCTTCTTTGTGATTGTCTTACTTTTTAATCTATCAGATTTCTTCACTCCTAGCTATAAGCTCCTACACATTATACTCCTTGTGGGATTTTATTTTTTATTTCATTTCTTTTTATATATTAACCCAGAATGCATAGTGATGACCGTTACATTTCCATACACCCTCCAGTTTGTCTCTCGACATGTAAATTTGATTTTAAGTTCGAGAGGTAGCTAGAGTGATTTTGAGTTTGAATGCCATCGATGGTACATTTATTTTCAGCCAGTATACCGCCGTTCGTGTGCCGTCGCTCACGGTCTTGCTCAACAGAATGCCGACGGTACTGGACGTCCCTCCTCGAGACTACATTTTCACGGCAAACTCTCGTCGCCGCCGAATCCGAGACCCATGGCGCATCCCTAGCTACGCCGACCGTCAAACATCTACCCTTTGCTGCTACCTGCTGCCGCCATGGTCGAGACCCGAGGCGCATCTACTGGCCGGCACACATGATGCTGTCGCCGCTGACGACTCCGAGAACCGCGCTTCCGCGGTTTGCCGCCTATCCCTGGCGCGCCCTTCGCCTGCCGCTGCGCTGCTCAATTCGAAACTCGTGGCGTCTGCGCCGCCGCTTGACGCGAGCATCACTCTGCTTGCAGCCACCACGACTGTACTCCGGTTGCTCTGTTATATTGTTGAATTATGCTTCGTCTAATGAGTTAGTGTTTATTTAACAATAAATTATTGTTAGTTTTAAACCCTTGTTACTCATGGAAAAGGACTGCATGTCAAAATTCTGAAAAGATAACCCTACAAACTTGACGACCCTGACATAATTTCCATCGTTCGTTAATATATTGCAAGTCTGATGGTGTTACTGTGCGTTAGGGCTAAATTTGGCAGCCGTACCTTAAGATCGGGATTATGAAGGAGTTAAACATTTTACTTTAAGTATATATATATAGATATATGCAGCTTTTCTTTCATTACCTTCATATTTCAGTATATTTTCTCTCCATTTGTAACTTTTGTCTCTATTTCTTTTCTGATATCATTTTGTTTTCGTTGGATTTGGATCTCGTACAACTTGAGCATTAATCAAAACAGACTAGTATGGATTGGTGCAAAAAAAGGATAAAAATACAAACATCGTGCATCGAAAGCTGTTTATAATATCTACACAGATGACTATTGGATCTATGCGTATGACCCGAAACTATATAACAGTCAACAGTGTGGGTGTTCAAGAATGAGCCGAAGCCAACAAAAGTGATTAGTGCCAAAGCTCTTTGAAGCAAATGGTTGCCTGTTTTGCCACTGCAGTGCCACTAAATAATTGTAAAACGGTTAATTTGGAGTAGTATACGGTCATTTGCTTATCAGTTCTTGAAAAATAAGAAAGAACAACCAACAACGCAGAATCATTATTCATCATGACAGTGTTAACTGTCATCAGGCGAAACAACTCGGTTTTGGAAGATCAAAATATCGAATTGGCTGGACATTCGTCGTACAGCCCTGGTTTGGCAACGATTTCTATTTATTACCAAGCATGAAAAATAAATTACGTGGTAACGTTTTTGAGTTGTGAAGTAGCCATTAATGCGTTAAAATGCACGTCTTTAAGAATAGAAAAGTGCTACAAAATTGGTTATTATTATTCTGAACACATAAATAGCAGCACTTGTGGTATAACTAACCCTACGAACTTTAAACCGATATCAATACTACCAACACTTGATAAAAGTTTCTAAAACTGATCGATCAACTATCGGTATTTATAACTGTGAACGTTTAACAGTTTGGATTTATAAAGGGTCGCTCAACAACCGAAGCTGGTGTTGAGCTCATTGAGCAATTTTGGTGCCTGGGAAGAGTCACGAGACAGTTGGTGTTTTCTGTGATTTATAAAAGGAATTTGATTACGTTCATAATGATATACTTATCAGGAAACTACGTCACTACGTCAGGAGTCTCTCATTGGGATTTCTGGAATCATATTGGAGTAGCAAAGTCTCATCTCTCTCCATTAATCACTCTCACCATTAATATCAACACTCAAATGTTGATATTAATGGTGAGAGTCTCGGGATCTGTAGCCAGTATGGGTGTGCCTCAGGGTTCAGATCTTGAACCATTTAATACTTGCTCTACATGTACTGGGATTGTACTGTTTCCTGATGCTACTTCCTTGCTTTTTAAGGTTAATAGATAACAACCCGATTTTGATAAAGTAAATGGGACTATTTGAAAAGTACTCGAGTGGTTAACAATTAACAATCTTTTGCTCAATGAGAAGAAAACAAAAATAATTAAATTTTCGTTGTCTAATACTAAATTGGTCGACACAAACGTAGTAGTTAGAGACGTGATACTAGATGTTGTGGTCACGATCCTATTTCTTGGTCTGACTTTAGACACTAAGTTACAGTGGAATTTCCATATAATGGAAGTGGTGACAAAGTTTAGTTCTGCATGTGCAGTCAAAAGAATTCGGTGGCTTACACACAAAAACACCGCGAGACTAGTTTATTTAATTTTTTCAGTCACGACCTTTGAAATTTTGTTATGGGATCGTGCAGCCGATATTAATACAATTATCCTGTTGCAGAAGCGAGCTATTAGTGCTGTTTATGATTTGATCATCTGAGTGAAAAATTTAAAGAAATTAATATTTTAACTTTAGCGTCACAATACATATGAAAACCTAGTATGATTCAAGAGACATATAGAATCGTTCCCAAAAGGAGCGACATGCGTAACATTAACACTAGATATAAAACGATTTTGCTGCTCGTAAAATCCGTCTAAGCAAAGATAATAAATCATTTAAGGGTAACGTGTATGATTTTATAAGAAAGTCCCAAACGAAATTCGAAATATGCCATTTCAAAATTTAAAACTTTCACTAAAAAATGTTACGTGGTAAGGGCTATTTTGTCATATCTAAATAAATTAACGAAAAATACCGGGACTCAACTGCTCGACTATCGAACTGTTTCATATAATTTGCCAATTTTATTGACTATATATCGTGTATATTTGAGCGAAACCGAAAAATGAATCAGCAGTCGGTGTTAATGTTAATACCAAAATAATGCCATAATGACGTATTTTAAGTGCAATTCCATTATCTACGAAATAAAGATATTTCTGAATTGATTTGATTATTCCTACGTTTCTTATTCAAGCCCACGAAAAATAGTTTTAAAACTTCTGAAAATCCTTATAGAGGTAACGGAATCCTGTATCTTACGCCTTTTTTGGTTACTGAAAAATTCTCCTTTCTTTCTAATTGGATGCATGCATTGCTGGAGCTTGTAAACGTATCGAATTAGTTCATTGTAATCGCGTTTTGTTCTTTGGTTTTCAGCGCTTCCTATGGATCCTTCTCATGGATTATTGAGTTAAATACTTTATTGCCGTCAATGAATGTCAAATAAAACGTAAATATGTATTCATTACGTGTAAAGTCTGGCGAACAACGTGTTGAGTTGTCTTTGCGAAAGTCCGCTTGTTTCAGTGACAGTTATTCATCAAGTTTTTTAAATATTTTTTCATATTACTTTGTAAATAATATATAAATATTGGACAACAAACTGATGGGTCGGTAGTCACGAATGTTAAATTGGTCTCCCTATATATATCAGCTTTACGTTGATTGTCTGTTGCTACGGGATACTTTAAGTTCTGATAGTGTCATTAAATGTTACTGTAAAGATATGTATTGTGATTGGCTTCATCGCTTGGTATATCATTGGTTAGAACAATATAGCAGACGCAAAATAATATCCATACAAGTTTCTCCACTTTTAAATAAGCAAAAATATGCACTGCTATTGTTCGTAACGAATTGCTTTTCAGGCGCAAAGAAAATGATTATTTCCCAACCGACTGCCAAAATGTAAGTTATATTGTGTTTTATTGGAATACTTTAGCGTTTTCTCGAAATCCGGGGCCATTATGCGCGCCCATTGCTCTGCTATAGGGTTATGTGGGCACGTTCGCACCCGACCACTGCTCAAAGGTATCGCTTGTTTATCACGTGTAATTTTTGAGAAAATTTTAAAATAAGCCATGATAATTTATTATGTCATGTGCAAGAACATGTGAATATTCAATTTAGTTACTTGTTTGTCAAATTATTAATATGTCAAATTATCCTAAAAGACTGCTTACTAAAATATGTTTTTAATAAAGACACATGATTTATTTATTTTCTTAATCAGGTCCGTTACTTGTAGATTTTTGATAAAGTTGAATTATCTTTTATACGTGGCTTAAGAATAATTCTGCACAGGTACAATCAATTTTTCCTTGTTGCTTGTTAACAATATAATTTTCCCTGTACAAAATTTTTATGCTTTATATCTTTTGCTTTTTAATTGACATGAATAAGACTGCGTGCAAAACAAATACTTTTTTACGGATTATTTCTTTTTTAATGAAATTAAATAATAAAAAACTTTTACTTTTAAATTTTATATTGACATTTGATTTAAAATTTTACACACAAAAACAACTCAAATTACAGCTTACAAGGGTAAAAATTTATTTGATTACAAACTCCATGTTCTTTTTAATAAAGAGTCTATTCTCTATACGTAATTAATTTTTGTAACTAGCTTTTGTCCACAACTCCGCTTATGGATAAAGAAAGAATGAATACGCTCTTATATCGACTGATGGGGTTGTGTCCACCGTGATCTCTATCCCGATCCCGGTGGAGATGTTTTTGTATTTAAGTATCAATTTCATGCCAATGGAACCCTGCACATCTAGCACCAACTATGATCAGTTATGAAAAATATACATGGTGGAAAAAATAGCAGCGTAATGAAATACAACTATTCTATATTTCAATGCAATATAAATTATTATCATACCAAATTTCATCAAATTTTGTTCTGTAGTTTTCGGAATTTGCGAACAATTGCACAAAAGACAGACAGATAGAAATTCTAAAACGAATGAAATGAATTCTTTCAACGCTCTAATATTTTGAGTATTTTTTATTGAAAATTTTTAATGTAGAGATTTTTCTCCTTACCGTTTTATTATGTACATATATTATTGAAATAAAATATTTTAACTATGTAGAAGTCCGTAATATTTATTCAGGGTCTCATAAATATCTGAGTCGTAATGAAATCATAATTAATTTATTATATAAAGAATCTAAATGTCAAATAATAAAAGTTGAATCTAATTCAATATTAACTTTTAATTAAAATGTAATAATAGAAGTTTCCATATAATTACATTAATATGTGTAATATAAATTTAATTCATAAAGTTACACCGTCATTTTCAGCCGTGATCACTTGTTTCAATGCCTGTATTGCTGTAACATTTTTCTATTTAACCGATTCCGCCTTAAACATGCAGCGATGCATTTTAAGTTGTTTTATCAAAATACAACTACACGACCATAAGCAGTAATGGACCAAGGCTGCTTATAAAGTTCGTCTGACTATGTGGCAACGATACTAATCATATTTTGACACGATCGCATACAATGGAGACCTTTAATTTATCTCCACGTTAACCACCGACCCGGCTGGCCGATCGTCTCTTCGAGCGATTCGCTTTTATAAGGCAATCCTTTTTGCCTCCGCACGCATTTTTATTACGTATCTTCACGGCCATAAACCCTTTCCGGGTCCGCGCAGGTCGTTAGCTTCTCGAAATCGGCCGTATCAAATGAACTGAATAACATTTTCGGGGTTAGATGTTTTGTGTCGAGAGCGCGACGAGGATGCGAAGTTCATAAGGCTTTGAAACGAAGACCCTAAAGAGTGATTTTTATTTATAAATATGTGCCAATACGGACGTTCGTGAAAATTTTGCTGACAAAGTATTTCATATTCTAACTTCTTGGGTTATATGGTAGTTACTATTTCTTATGGAGTTCTCTTTTTTTCGTCATATTTACTTTTTGTATCTACTTATTTTTCGTCACATTTCAGCTGTAAGAGACGTATTTCCCTTTTCTTCTTGCTAAGAAGAGACCTTTGAAAAATCTTCCTGTCTCCACTTCAAGTTATATATAATACAGTTATCAGATCTATTGTCATTAATGGATCACGTAATCGTTTTAATGCGCACCATTGATTCGAAAGTGTCATAACTCAGTTTTAAATTAGGCGTTTTACGTGAGGTTTTGTTCGGTAAGATGTACTGCGAAAAGCTGTCGATGATAGTAGAACTATGGCATTAAAATTTGATATAATTAGTTTAAGGGAATAACGTTTATTACTAATATTTATTAATATACAAATATTTATTAATTTATAAATATTACTAAAATTTATTAACGTATTATAATACTATCAACTTTTCTCTCAAATTTTAACTGTCTCTCAAAATACTAGAACTTAATATAGTTCGTGATTTTTAGACGTGATTGATTGTGGTTATTCAACTTGAATCGCGATGTCAAAGATGACTTAAACGTAGCCGAAGGCAACGTACGGAACTTCTACGAAAATAGGCTCACGGAAAATGAGTCAATTTATAAATGGAGCATAACAAAATCCATGCAGATGATTTCGCGGGCATAGCTAGTTTACAATAAAACATCAATATAGAAAATAATTAAATTACAAAATTGTATAAAACAATTGGTAAAAACTTTCAATTAGGCTTTGAATAGGCACATTCAAATTGACCGAGATTTAATTCTGAAACAAAACCCTAACGAAGTCGCAATACAATCTAGTACGTCCGGACACACGGACGCGCGCTGCCGGCGCTGCGGTCGCCTTCCGAGTCGGACCGCGGAACTAAATTCACTCCGTATAATTGCCTTGTTAGAGCGAATCGATTCTGTACACGTTTTGCTCCGAGAAAAGGAAGTTCTTCCTGAAACGGAATAATAAAATTGCCAAGTTCAGGCGATCGGACGGAGGGAAGGTGCCAGAAAACGCTGCTACGAAACAAACGAAAAATAATAATTAAGTTTATTGTTTAATTTAATCCGTCTGAATATTGTATCCAGATAGAATTATTCTCTATCAAAATCATGCACACATAATTACTGATATTTGATTACGCTTGATGAGGTTGTGATGTTGAATTCAAAGCAGCTCCTACCTCTACCATCGTTTATAAACACTATGTGATTCCCTTTTAGGAAGTTCTTATCATTCTTAGCAGATTATAGATAACGATGGATGTTATTATCGAGCTCGAAGATGGGCACTGGAATGGTGAAGGCTTGCTTGATGACGTCAGAAACCAAATATCAGGCTAAATAACATCTTCATTAAAGTACTGAAAGCTGAATAGCAGAAAGATCTTTATTACTTCTTGATTTGCAAATGAGAAAATTAAAATTTTCGTTTAAAACTTAATGTTTTCCAGTCTCGTTTTAGAAAATCAAGGTTTTTACGTTTTGAGTTTGTAGGAAGCTTTCCTGGCCATTCTGAGAGGGATTTTCTTATGTTTTTAAAAGTAAACTTTGAATATCTTTTGAAGGAATAATTCATTTTAAATCAGGCTTGCGGAATCGAAAGGATATGACTGAACTTAGATTTCAAAGATTTGACATCAATTGATTAAGTGGACTTTGAGAAATCTAGAAGATTTTTTTAATAATTTTAAATTATTTAAATGCCTCATTTTAAAATTTAATAAATTCTATTCTTAATGAAATTGCGCTGAACATTATAAAGTTCACAGATTCGCTTAATTTCTTTGAGAAATATTAAAGACATAATTTGCAACAAAGAGTTTTCTCTAATAATTTTTACGTTTTTAAAGAAATTGATTTTAGAAATATAATGCTACGCTTAACAAGCTGTGTAGCTGCAAATCTCGTTAAACTCGATCAAAGATATCATTATCGAAACGTTTTTATAATAAAATGTTATATTCATAATAACTTTGCAGTTTCTACGCTTGTAGATTTCAAAATACACTAAATACACTTGAGCTTCAAAAACTGTATCAAAGTCGTAACTTCCGTTCTTGTTGATTCATTCAAAAGATCCTTAACGAAATATTTTAAGAATAACTATTAACTCATTTTAGAGTTCCGTAGTGAACGCGGACCGTTTAAAGTTTCATATGTCCGTCCGTCCATCTGCCTGTCCGTCTGTTTGTCTGTCTGTTTGTTTCTGTGTCTGTCTGCCAACGGCAGCTCAGCACCTATGACAAGAGAGCTGTAATTTGGAATAGTTGTATGTACTAACTACGTAGACAAAGGGTACAATAAAATATTAAAAACAATTGTTTCAAGGTTCGTTCCCTACAAATGGGGATATTTTTTGCAGATAATTTTGTTTTCCCCTTAACGGACAAATGATTATTCTTAAAATGCGAAAAAATTAATAGTAGTAGCATATATAAAGAAGTTAAAGAAAAATTACCATAGCCAATAGGCCTAAAAAGTTGATGACTAATAGTCGATCAACTTGTAAACTGTACTAGAGCAGTAAAAGCAAAATTTCATACAAGTTTATAATATCGTAATATCGATAATATCCGTCGTATATGAGCACGTTTTAAACATTATTAACCGTTGAACCGTGAACTCAATTAATAAGTTCATAGTAGTATCAAAAAAAGCCTCATTCTAAGTCTGTCTATTGTGAAGAGCAACTACAGAACCCTAAACAGTGCATGGCCCGACAAGCACTTTGCTGGTTTGTTATACTTCCAGTAACTATCAAAGTTAAAACTAATAATATCAACGCTAATTAAGCTCAAAAAGTGATCAATAATTTTAACGTTATTGCTCAAAATAGTATGGAAGTTTTGAGCCTGGCCTGCAAGATCGAACGTTGGCCAGAATCTTTTTATGGGGAACGTGTCATCCGTGAATACGGGGCATAACTTTGTCGCAAGTTGCCGTCAGAGGTCCGATGGAAATAGCAATGTATTTGATTGCCTCTATAAGAAGGATTCAAATATATTGCTGATATATATCTCGAAAATTCTTCACATCAACTTTGGGAGACGTAAGTGTTCACAATGGAAAAATATGGCACAATCATGTTGTTACGAGTAATCATCACGTCTTTACTTCACATCAGGCACCATTACAAAACTCTCCTTCGATTCACCAAAGTCATAAATTATCAATAATTTATGAGTTTAGTGTTTAATAAATAATAGTAGAATCGCTGAATAACTTCGACACCATGTTCATGATTCACAACAGTGTTTTTATATGTTCACTCTTAAAATGGTCATGGACAAGATAAATGACCATGGTGCTCTATGGTGATAATTATAAAACATAAGTTATTGACGAACTCGTAGTAAATTGTCTAATTAGGAACCTTCGACTTCAAAAGAAGCAAGAATTGAGCGCAAAGCAAAGTAGCTTCAAAAATATCAGTATTAAATTGAAATTAAGCATCTCATATACTATATTAAAATACGTGTAGTAATTGATTTATTATGAATGTATCGCAATTTCTGTTTCGATTGGCGTAGTTGTGTGACCTTACCAGCCGTGCTGAGGGCGTGGGTTCGATTTCTGCACAAGACATACATTAACACATGATCAACGCTTAATGTTCTTCTTGGGTCTGGGTGTTTCTATTTATTATAAGTATTTACACAAGAAAAAGATGTAAATATATATTTTAAAGTAAACATGTATTTTATCGACTATCCCATACTCATAGTACAAGCGTCATCGTTTAATTTGGGACCAAATGTTGCTGTGTGTGTGTCCAAAGATTTCTATTCATTATCATGTACACAAATACTACACAAAACACACACACACACACACACACACACACACACACAGAGAGAGAGAGAGAGAGAGACACGCCAGACGGACAGGCTGTTTACGATGTGTTTTGTTCAAATTTATTTTTCCGTTGCAAATCAAAACTCCTCTCGCTTGATAGGCGAGCTTTTACCTCGCCGCTGCCGAGGTCGGGGGCAATTTAATATTCGCTGTTGTTGCGTGAGGCTTTTGTTACTCCCATCCGCCCACTGATGCACACCCGCCCACATTCTCTTTATCCGAGATCGCGGGATTGGATCTCAATGATATCTTTTATTTCGTAACGGGAATATACAATGAATCAGATATTTGGATCATCGCGGGACATAATGACCGGGCCTCCCGCGAAGCCAACCGAACCTTCCTCGAAATCGAAACTCAAACAAATAGGCGAGAAGGTGTTTTGTTCCCCGTTCTTCGACGGTGCGCAGTGATTAAGCATAAAGCTGACAGAAAGTGACCTACTCAATGTACGATGTTCCTGACAGTACAGGAGCAGTAACACGATTTTCTATGAATATTATGTGCCAAAAATACCAATTTAAATGACGATTGTATATATTACCATTTAAATTTAAATATATTTATTATACATATAAATACATTTATCAAATACACTGTCGCAAATGCGATAAGATAGGTTAAAATTATTTATTTATTTTTTAATTAGTAAGCCACTATGTTCGATTTGGCTGCAGAACGAAAAGGAGCCGACTCAACTAGTAAGATATAACACTCTACAATATACAGACGTAAAGTTATAGTTGTGTCATTTCGTCCGGTAAGTGCGAGTTTCGGTGGCACGCTCTTCTCTCTATCAACCTATTTTCCTGTCTATCAGATGTGATATTTCTACCTAAGGAGCCGACAATACACTAGTGGGTCCTCTGGGTTTCGTGAGTAGTCATCGTGACCGCCGGTCACTGCCATGCCAGTTAACGAGTAGGTACTCTCATTAATCTTTGCCCCAAAAGGCTCTGAAAAAATCAGACTGCTATTTCAATATGATCATTAAATTAAAAAAAAAATACATTTTCACTGTTGTTTTAAATGAAACAGCTTTCATTATGAGATTCTCAATTAAAATGAATACTAATGACACGTTTTGATTTGCCTAGCCGCAGCATTTAGAATCTGTCATATTTTAGAAAAACTTATATATATATATATATATATATATATATATATATATATATCTATGATAGGTTACTGTGTCTATTTTATTAGTACATTTAATAAGGCGACAGTTTATTGTACCCCAAAGATAACAAGCTATAGGGTCGTCGTCTCTTAGACTACACGTTGTTTGCTCTCATAATGAATTCGACCGCGAGCAGTTTCAGAAACTGAAACTCTCGGCGTGGAACACGAGGGGGAAGGTCTATTTTATAGTGAAACTAGTTTCATAAAATCACTAACATTCCGGTTGCGGTTTGCGGTCCGGATTTCCACGGGCGAAGTTTTCTGTAAAATATAGTTGAAAACGAACATTTATCTATAAGGATACCGCAAATTTTTATAGGTATTTTTACTAGCAATATGGAGATATAAATATGGTGTTAACGTCATATTTTCAAATTGTCTATTTATTGTGTGACACAAAAGTTTCTAATTGACGAATAAAGACATTTTTTCTATACGTTTACTGCGTACTGACTCGCGTACGGTGTTGCGATGCTTAGCCTGCAGATATATAACACCTCCATTAATTTTGCAAAGTAACATATTAAATCAATACATTGTCAAAGGAAACAGTTCAGCGCTCTAGCATTGGAATAATCGATTAATTGGTAGTCAGGTCTCTATAGATCAGGATCGAGACTAGAACGATAATACTAAATGAAAGTGAAATCGAAATTGGGGCCGGTATCGAAACTAAGAACAACACTACGATCGACATCGGACCATGAACAGTACCACACATGAACGTAACAGATTGAGAATTCAACGCAAGTAAATTGCGACATTTATGGTCGTTTTATTGAATGACTGAGATCGAGAGCGCTATTATGACTGTGAACGAGAGTAGCATGAGGATTAGAAGTGAACTGAACGTTGGCCAATGAATGAATGCAATGCTGGGATTGTTATTAAGAAAGAGATCAAAGTCGGAACACACAGAATTAGAATGTAGAACATATTTGAAATCAAGACAGAAATAAATAGCGCTGAGTATAAAACACGCCATAATTAATTTTATTCTCACGCGGGATAAGTAGTGGGCACAAGATAGTTAATTATTATTCAATACATATTGAGAAGTAGTTAAAAGTTTTGCTTTTACTATTTTGATAGCAATGAAAGTAACATCGTAAAACTATATCATAAATCAATTAACTTTTGCCTACAGATTCGTTACGTGTGAATAGACGATTTTGTTTTGCTCTTTCATTTTATCAATATTCGATTTAAGCCTGACACTCATTCAATTAGAAATTGGATATTGATCTCATTTTCGATTTCAACCAATCCTCCTATTTTCTTAATTCTTATGTTCTTCTAGCCCCTCTATCTTTAGCCAATTGAGCAAACGAATATGACCTTAATAATAGCAAAGTTCATTACGAAATAATAATAATGACTAATTTTCTGTTACTGGCATAACAATTTTTCTAATGATTCACTTATATTTTACAAACTTAGATAAGAAAAGACGCATCAAATTAATCAAACTTGATTTAAACTTACGCAATCACAATAAGACTTAGAGGCAAATATGTATATAAACACTAGATTATATTTTATATACGGTGTGTATATCAGCATGTCAAATATTGTAAAATCAGTAAATCCATTGTCTATTTACGAGAAGAGACGCAGAAATCATGAAGACAAATAGACAGAACATATAGTTTATAAGTTCATCTTAGAGTTTACAGCAGAATACTCTCCCAACTACCCTGAGTGAAGACGCGTTAGCCACACAGAAATATTTGAAGTCGAATTCAAAGTCGCGTCTTACTGCCGTAGGGCGTGTTTAGTACCACCGAGCGAAAATCCTTGAATCGATTTCTATAAAATCTGATAGGTAGATTTCAAATCAACACACAACATACTAATTATCTTTTATTGTCGAGTCAATTATACAACTTAGTTTATATTTGTTATGCACTATTTTCCATCAATATCAATGTATTTCGTATGAAAATAGTCGAGTGATTTCTTTATTGTGAAATTTGTGCATTAGTCTCGATAAATCAAATATATTTTTCGGATAAAATCTCGCATTGTTTGCGATGACATTTTCCGCGTCTCTCATGTGCGAGTCGAGAGGACCCTAACTAGTAGTCTGAACTCTGACGGCGCAGGAATCTAAGACGACCGACGCTCCG
>BGZK01002903.1:0-37968 GCA_005406025.1 Eumeta japonica | reverse complement strand
GCGCATATGCGCCGATACGAATGTTAGACCGCTTTGAGATCGAGGTGGGCGAAGTATGAAGGATACCGGAAGTTTATTTAGAAATATGAAGTTTTTAACTTCTCGCTTTGAAAAGCAAAAATATTCAAAAGAAATACAGAAGTGCTTGGTTTGCGTTCCATTTTGGAAAACGGAATCATCGTCTAATTTCGACTTTTTAAGATCCCAGGAAACTATCCAGACCAATTTCAGAAGGACATCCGTATATGTGCGTGTGTGTATTTATCTAATTTTTGTCTTACGATATTTTAAGAACGAATCAAACGATTGAGGCAAATAATAGGTCGTTGAAAGGGTCTATTGAGATTTTGATCTTATTTTGATCGAGCCGTTTCGAAAATATTTAAAAAATAAAAAAAGAGTTTTTTTTATGTATTTGTAATATAAATCAGAGAATTTCTGTCCAGTCGATTTGTAGTCCAACATAAAAAAAATTATCCTCAAAAAATCGCATAAAATACCACCAAGTGAATAAAAATCGAAAGATGCTTTCATAAGATATTACAGTTTGAAAATTCCCAAGAAGTTTTTTTAAGAAAGCTTCAAACTTATTCACCACATCGACTTGTGATATATAATATATTTTTTAACATTTCTTATACTTATTACTCTAACGATAAGTTTTTAAATCTAACTAGCACTTCTGCTTAGAAAGCAAAATCGATCGTCGCAAACTTCATACAGAACAATTTGTTTTATAGAAAGATATTGTTAATGAAACATTTTTAAAAGAGAATTTTTCAAAATAACTTTTAAAGTTCTTGTTGAATTGTTGTTTGGTATCGATCAACTTTCTTTGCTAAAAGCTGCGTCGAATGCCGCAAAACAGATCAAAATCGAACTATGCGTCCGATAGACATCGTAGTTTATAATTAAAAAAATAGCTTTTCATTTAAATATACCCAGATATTTGACCTCGAAGAGCGAAAAACGTATTCAAGTTATATTTTTAGCTTCGAGATCTCAAAAAAGCACAAAAGTCGATATTTTGCACTCAAACTCAAAAATTTATTACTAGGTATATTATTTTTGAAGACTTCGAGCTTGAAGATAGCGAAAAGTTTCATGACGGGTTTATAAGCTTAATTGTTTTGTCAAAATTTTAAGCTCGAAAAGCTAAAATACAAGTTTTTGAGATTAGAGATAACTGTATTTTTGCAGTTCACGAGCTCAAAATCACCAATAAATATCCTAGCGGGAAATTTTAGGGTTGATCTCCAACCGTCATACAGATCTTTTAAAATACACGTATTCGGATCTATTTGGAATACGAAGTCGAAAACAAGATAAGCCGTCCTCGCGGGACCGCGGGAGCTCTGACGATCGGACGAATGAACACTCCTCGGGGAGATACGTCTGAGTTCTCAGAAGACAAAAGGTTCTCGAAACGAGAAAATATGGACTGCAACGGAATAAAAAGAAAACGCTTTCTTCGCTGTGCCATTATTAAATATAATGTCATTGTTCACAGTTCTTGCACTGAGTGTACTATCTATGGCTGCCCAGTGAAATCGAATATTAATAAAAAATATATGTAGAAGAAATTCTTATTTCAAGAATATATTTATAGTTAGCAAAGAAATGTTCTAATTCATATGGATGCTGTATCTATGAAACTCTATAAATAATATCATTGTGAGATCAAAATATAGATCTATATGAAAACAGACATATGTGTTAATAATTTTTAATGTGTTTGGCAATAATAGAACTTTTTGTATCTAAATTTTAGCCATAATTTTTTTAATAGACTTGGTTTTGTCGTATTATGCCCATTATATAGGGTCAGAGAGTTTATCGTATTTTATATATATATCCAAAAAATCTTTCTTTTATTTACATTTATTTACAATATATACCTATAGTTATTTTGTTCAACAACTTTTTGCCATTTTGTAGGTAGTGACGTAATCCCATTACTGTAGAAATTTCGGACTTCGGATCATAAAACTGTGATAAGTCGTTTTGACAGTCATTTCTAGATATTTATCTAACACTATCTAAATAAGTAGGAAGAAACCGAAACAGGTAAAATCTAAGGGTGCATGATTAGAGCTATGTGGTGGATGCATTAACACTTTCCAACATACATTCTCAATATTTGCTGACTGGCTAAAGATATGTTTGGTCTGATGTAGTCAAGGTCTAAAAAACACACATTTTCTGTTGATCAATTCCGGCTACTTTTCTACTTCTTGCTTGAGTTTCATCAATAAATAGTACATTTGAGTTGGTAGTAAAGATCCCAAATAATTGTTTTGCAGGGCGGTAAAAGCTCATAATTAATAATGTCCTTCCAATGTCATGTATGATGTGTATACATAGCATCAAATTATTGCGAATTAATCCGAGTTTTAATACAGTCTGTGAAGCTTGCCTTTTAACCATGACTTTTTTCGTACTTGTCAATTTTTTATCACCAGTGATCAATGTTTTCAAAAACAGTTCGGTTTCATTGGGTTTCTTTCAATGGAGAATCACAAACGAGTTCACGATTTATAAGATTTCTATCATTGAGCTCGGGTGGGAGCTCGATGATGGTTTTTTGTATATACACCTTGATTAAAAATGGGTCAAAACTGTTTTATGGTCAATCCCCCCAGCTCTTTAACTATGTTTTAACAGCTAATATGCCGATCTTGCTTTGCTTTTTCAAAATGGCGTTGACTTTATCGATAACAGGGCGACCAGAGCGAGGTTTGTTTTGGACATCAAATTTGTCAGACTGAAAACACTTGAATCAGTTTTTTTGCTACGGAATCAGGTCCATAAACATCGCGAAATTTTTAGCAGCTTGCGTCGCATTTTCCCTTTTTTGTAATCAAACTTCAAAATGTATCGATTTTCTAAGTTAGATTCACTCATTTGGATGGAAAGTAAAATAATAGAAAAATGGCATTACCTACACCGTTTTTATTTTTTGTCATCTATTTTGGAGTATCAAAACTAACCAGATACAAACAGCACAACCAAAGAGTTTTTACTGCAACTTTTTACTTATAAAATAAGAAAAAACTTTTTCTCCCACCTATACTAAACTTAATTCTCGATCACTACGAAAAGTGTATCATTAGAACGGTTTTCTATTTATTTAAAGAGTTGAACTCCTGGACTTAGTTGCGTGGTCTTATAATTTGCAACATGTGATTCTCGAATAATAAAGAAATGTATCGTTATCCTGTCCAGTGACATACAATATTATAAATAAAAATTTCTAATAGGCTCCGGGTAATCAAATTCTTAAGCGAACCACTACAATTACTTGGTATAAACAATTGTGTTCCTATTCCAGTACTTATAGCAAGGGAGGTTATACTGATATATTTTAGTTTGTGTAACTCTCAAAAAAAAATGTCATTCTTATATTGAAAATGATATATCGTAGCTAATACATCATCACTCAACCAAAGCCATTATTGCTGAAGCATTTATGGTATATATATAATAAACAATCAAATTTTGAAAATTAATATTGTAAGGGATGAATTTGGAAATAACGTTTTATGAAAGTCTACTATGATTATAATTGTAGGCGTGAAAAGTATTTGGTATTTCGCTTTCTTGTTAGAAATTGAGACTGATATCTTTAAGAGTTTTTGCAAAAGCACCCTGTAAAGGGATACGATTTTAATTGAAAAATATCGTCTGTAAATTTCAGTAATATTCAGGAATTAATTAAAAAGTAATATGAAAATATGAATCCAGGCATTGATCTGAACATTATGACAAATTTAAAATATGTAAATTTAGAAAAAAATCGTATCATACATCGTATTCAGGCTCTCAGTAAAAGGGAAAAAATCTAACATGGAAATTATGAAATATTTGAAATTTATCGTGTACAGGTTTTTGTTGATACTATTTCAGCGTTTGTAAAAAATAAACCCTCGAAAAGGTAAAATTGAGGTTGTATTTTATGCTCGAGAATCGTAGTCAATTCACTGTGTACGTTTGTATTAGTGTATAAAATATTTTAACATCGGAACTCTAGAATTCACTCAGAATTATTTGATTAATTCTAATAGTATTATTTCTATAGTTCTTTCATAATTCTATACTTCATAGAATTTATTCATTTACTTATTTGTTTTTTTTTTTTATTACGGGAAGAAAATCTACAACTGTCAAATCACAAAGTGGCTGTGTTCCTGTTTACACATAGGCCATGTACAAAAACTGTTTGTTTCATTTACACGAGAACGACGTAACCATGCAACCCTAATTTTTTCCATACAGGCTAAATGAGATCGGTAAAACTAGAGAAACACCCAGGCCCGAAATGGAATTACAAATGAGTCGATACAAATAGGATGTGAGTATCTTGCAAGCCCTCTAGCAAATTTACAACTCTATACTTGATAGAAGAATCACCGCGAGCTAATGGTCTAAACCAAACATGATTCTATTTTACAAAAAATGTAACCTAATAGATAAAAGCAACTGCCTTATTACCTTGCTGCTTACACTGTACAATTTATTTTCACCGATTCAAAATAAGTAAGAAAATAGAGGAAAACCAGCCAATTTACACAAGCAGGTTTTACACGTGGTGTTCTATGATAGATTTTATTCACGTAATAAAACGAATAATTGGTATGTACAACTAACATCAAAGATCGCTGTATATTATCTTTGTGGACTGTCAGAAAGCATTTTATATAATCTAACACTCTTTTATATGAGAAATCTTCATAACTTCATGACAGAGATCATAACTAGTAGAACACAAATAAAACTTTTTTACTAGAACTGTAGTAATAGAGTACAACTAGAAAAAACAAGAGTCGATTCCTGTAAAAAAAGAGTACTACAGGATGATCCAATATCACTTAGGATTTTTGTAGGGATATTTGAGTCGACTGTAAATAACTCGATTGAAGTACGTTTAAACTGCGATGGCGAATGTGAGCGGTATTAAATAAAAACACCACTCATTAACACCACAGCAGTTTTCCTCTTCTGTTTTTTTAATGGTTGATCGCCGTAGAATATTTACATAGTAGACTATTGTGATAATACGATCCTTTTTATAGTATATCAGCAATATCTCTTGATTATCCCAAAAGGTAGTAGCTAACTGAATGACTTTGAATTTCTTGTGATGAGATGCTCTTTAATATGCCACAATCAACACTAGCTTGCTTTCAAAATAATAGTGTTAGATACAGGTTTCATTTTCAATATCAATTTTTAAATCATTGCTTCCAGATGTTTCTCATACAACATGCTGCGAATAAAGATCCTGGCATGTTTGTTTTCGATGCGTTTATCAGCGTTCGTGATGCCCATTTTGTAATAATTTTTGATATATGAATTTTATCATGAATGATTTTGTGTATGGTACTGGCAACTCTCTCGGCTAGCGATTTGGCCTTCACCCGATGATCTTCTAACATGGTTTTCTTACGCTACAATTTACTGTAGAGTCATCCACAGACCAATACGAGGGTCACATTCAACGCTTTGCCTCTCACGCTTAAATTCACTCGACTACTTTTAGTAGTCGATTACGAATGGCCAGATTCACTGGCAGTATCCGTTTTCTCTTTAATGCATTTTTTTACCTTCCAAGGCTTTTACCTTGTATTGTTAAGAATTTAATAACAACGCGCTGCTCCATTTCAACCAAAAATACAAAATTGATCGTGCTCGTAGCGTTTATGTTCAAAAAATAACAAATTCTTATTTTTTTCAATTCATTTATTACCTATAACTTAATGCATATGGCCAGTATATAAAAGTGTACATACAGAGTTTGCGACATATTTACACCGAGTATTTGTTGGACTTCTCTCGTGGAACAGAAAGCTTTTAAATACACCTGACAAGCTATCGCAGTGTTCACGCTCCGCCTATATGTTACGGGGCGAACAGACAGAAACCGCTTACAAGAATAAATTACCATCGAGAAACGTAGCCAACACTTCTCACGTCCGGCCGTACGTCTACGAAGCCATATTTCTTCCCCAAACGAGAAAGCTCTACGCGATGTTTTTCCACATTGCTAACGCGACTGAACACTGCCCACGCGAACTTTGAAAAACTCATTAGGCTGTTTTCGGTATCGGGCTCCACTTTCACTACGGCTGTTCTACGCTTTAGAAATGTCGGCGGTATGCGACCGACGTGTACGAAGCGTAAAACGCAAACAGTCCGTACAGTAATAGGGTTCCGTAGCGTTCAGCAATTATGGGTAAAAGTAAGAGTATCAACGTATATATAATTACGGTATGTGGAGTAAAAATGAAAGTTTGAAATTTTAAATTCCATGTGGGAGTATTCTCAAATGTCTTATTTTCTGCCATCGCTTATCGCTAGTCACATTGTTTAAAAAAACAAAATAAGTGTACTAAGGTTTTAAAATTTCATTGGAGAATGGTCGGACAGTCACAATTGGACTGCGCGAGTTAAGAATTAAATACGATTTTTAAGTTACAACTGCTTTTTTAACTTCCCGCTAAGAAAATTGAAAATTTTCGAGAAGTTATTGGCTTCAACCCATTTTGCAAAAATCGAGTTCTCGTCAGATCTCGACGTTCTGAGGGTCTAGGAAGCTTCCCTGATCATCCCTGAGATGATATCCGTATGTCTGTGTGGATGTGTGTGTGTGTGTGTGTATGTGTGGATGTATGTAAACCTCTTATAACTTTTAAATGGCTTGAGCGACTCGAGCCCACTAAACGGCGTTCCAAAGAATTTCACCAAACTTAAATTTTCTGAAAGTTTGGGTCGATTTGGACTTCTAGATTTTGAGAAATTTTCAAAAAACTAAGAAAAAGAATTTTTTTTAAGTGGTCTTTTCAAAATAACTTTAAAATGACTTGACCAGTCACTTCTAAAATCTAATCAGCTCTTAACCTATTAAAAACACGTCGATTGCCGCAAACCGAGTCAAAATCGGTTGATTCGTTTGTGAGAAATCGTTGTTGAAAAAAATCGAAACAAACCGTTTTTTTACTCAAAAAATCGCGTCAAATCCCGTATATTTTCGAGTGTTTTAAACTCGAAAATAGCGGGAAGTTTCAGGGTTGGCCTACAGGGTTAACCTATTTTTTATTAATTAAATTGTAATATTTTTCTCCATAACATTAGAAAATAAGCTATTTCAAACTTTTAAATAAGAAAAAACTCCCTATCTCTTCTAAAAATTTAAAATCTATTTTCTTTTTTGGTTTAAGTAAAAGTTACCAACAATTAAAACTAGAAAAAAGTCAGTTCAGTTACATTTTCCGCGATCTAGCAATTAACTAACAGTTAAACAGACGAGAATTTCAAAAGATATTTACTCTTTTGTAACTTCAAAACTTTAGTTTTGAAGTTACAAAAGACCACTCATAAGGAAATATGATTTGCATTAATTTCATATTTAAATGTATTTCTTTCGTTCTAAAATCAACGAAATGGTATACAGATCTAAGGATCACTTTGACAGATTAAAACTGTGTAAGTAAATTCATAAAAAAAGTCGCTCTAACGGAGTTAGAACCTAAGAGTTCACACTGTGGAAACTCAACAGTCTTATTGTGTTTTTAGCATAGAATTAAGATTTAGAATGGAATGAAAGATAATATTTATTTCTACATTTATTGATAAAAGAACTTTAAAGCTATTAAGTCCTCGATATTATGGTTTTATTTAATATTTAATCAGGTCGTCACGATAATTCATTAGAAAATTCGTCTGTGTTTATTAAGTGGCCGGTTTGGTTTACCGAATAACGTAATAACGCTCACGACGATTGGCAGTAATCATTCTGGAATATTGAAATCGCGTTGGAAAACGAGATCCTAGAAATTGTGATGTACGTGGCTAAGGAGCCGATTGTCGTAAGCAGGTGTTGAACAACATTCAGCGAAATGAGGAATGAACAAACAGACATAAATTTTTTTAGAGTATACTCTGTACTTTAGAGTATACGGGTGTTATTTCACGGAAACTCGTGATTAGACGCTTGCCAGCGACAAGAAAAATGCAACCCATCGCTGACCCTCTAATCTGTTCTTCCACTACGAATCTTCATCCAACGAAATGAATATTGATTCGAGAGGATTGACAGATATGGAACACCTAAGCAAGTGTTGATTTTATATTTATCTTAACAACTAATTGCTTAGATATAATTTCTACGTACGTCTCGTGCTAAATCCTTAGGAGAACGCAGAGAGCTGATCGACTGACGCCGATCACAACCTACAGTACCCATGGTCCTTCTACTTAGATTGAAGTCCCCTTTAGTAGTTCGCTCTAAATAGGATCGGCCTCCAATAGCCGGCCTCCAATCAAGTGGATCAAAAATACTGTAACTTGCTTACTTGCTATTTTAAATTATAATTTACTCCATAATTCAGTGAATTTCTTATAAACATAAAATAAAGTGTATCTTTATAAAAACTGATCGGAATGGATAACTGGATAAACGAATCCTAAACTTGTGTATAAGTCTAAGATTCACATGCGCATATCGTACGTACCGGTTAACTCAAGTCGTTCATCGTGTCTTAAACCAGACGAAGGTTTTAGGCTATCTTTGTCCGTCTGAAGTTCTAACTTATATATTTAATATAGTTATATTGTATCGACGATTTGTAGAGTTAGAATGGACTATAAGTGCATAGAGTATTCAATGGACATTTCTTCACACTATAATATAAGCTTGTTACAGAATAACGCTAGTACATTTAAATATATTGATCCTTAACCGAAAATTTCTTATAATGTTTGGCAAAGAAAAAAAATTGGTCCAAATACGTAAATAGCGGTCTGATCAGGCCACTGAATTCACTTAACAGAGTTTCCGACGCCTATGCTAGAATGGATGGTACTTGTAATATCTGGTTTCACATCGTAGAGGTTTCAGACTAAGACGAGTACAATAACGTAACTGTTCAATCTACTCGTGGATAACTAGCGATAATTTGAACGAATGTGAATATGAAATAGGGTGAACTGTGAATATGAATAAGGTAAAGGGAGTTTTTTACGCCAGAGACTAAATAATTCTTATGAAATAAACGAATTGTAGATGATGTTAAGTAAAGCGAATGGTTCTATTAAGAAAAGAGGCATAAAAGTAAATATTAGCAAGATAAAAGTCATGATCTTTACAAAGTGAAAAAAAACTACTACTTCTATTGTATGACCGCATTCTGTGAGAGTGTGGTAATTATTTAGTCGATGAGGCCGATTTTTGTACTACATTCAAGTTGGTCACACTGGTTCTACCAAAGTCGTAAATATCGCTCTCGTGAATAGTAATAATATTTCATAACACGCGCATTTAGCTATTAATAATGAAGTCTTGGTCCTATGTGCGGCCTACGTTCAGGTTTTATCCACGGCAGTAAAAGTTTGGTGAGACAGACGATATATACACATTATTACACATATATGAAATTTCTGTATAAAATGTTTGGAGTGTTTTTAAATAATATATAGGAATAATTGCAGAGTATTAGAAAGGGGTGTGGTTTGAAATAAGATGTAGTGAAATGAAAACGAGATATAATTAGATGAATCGACCATCTAAAGAAGACGAATGAAAGATGACTGAAGAAAGAAATCTATACAATGACTGTGTATGACGATAAGATTAGAAAGGGACGCCTTAGAAAATCTTCTGTAGACTAAATTAGACAAATTTAAAGAAAAACCAAATGTTATGCATTCGAAACCAACGAGCCCAAGCTCGCCGGTTTTAAAAAAGCAAAAAAAAAATCTTTAGGTATCCTTGTAGGTAAAAGCATCCAGATGTCTTTACCTTCAAGAACTTATAAGGATTTTTTTAAGCAGGAGAAAGGTGAAATCTAAATCAAAAAAACGAACACACGCACGGGCACATAAACAGTGTCAGATTTTTAATGACTAAAATACCTCTTCCGACCTTACTATTAGCACGAAGGCTTTCAAAGCGTAACCAGACGCGTTGCGCGCAGCGAGTGTTGCACTCAAGTCGCAGAAAGATTTTGAGCGATTGCCTAAGGGCACCTCAAAGAGACATGGATTTTGGCTTAGGTCGTCGCTGGGGACAGCAGGGATGGCGCGGGACGTCCCCGTATTTGGGCTCTGAAGATGAGAGTCTAATGTGCTAGGCCTGTGGGCCTGACGGAAGTTACCAACGACAGTTCGCGCGGTCTACGTCTACGCGTACGGCGGTATTGTATTAGGAATGGAACCGCGGTGGTCGCTAGAGGCGAAAAAGAAGAGTACGCAATTGCGTATGTGATGCAATTATCAGAATCTGAAAGAACAAGTTTAGGCTGGCGTTATTTACGCCAGGGCTTGATATTGTAGGATGCAGTCGCAGCTATAATTGGATTGACTAACTTTGATCGGTCTGGACAACCACGACGGAGCACGTTCACTCAACGCGGAGCCGAAAGTATCTATCCTTAAGAAAATCTTGTAATATGAGTACGAGTGGGTTCAGTGGCCTAAGCTTATGGAGCTTATAAATGAGTCCGTTATTGTAGACCTTGTCCAAAGCTTTCGCCACGTCGAGGAAGAACGCTGCGGTTGGTTTGAGGCGGCGTCTGTAGAAGCTTGTGTGTATATATTTCGTAATGCGCTGGGTTTGATGGGTGTATCAATGGCCCGAGCGAAAGCCGAATTATTGATTTATGAGAATCTTCTTAGACTCAATATAGTCTTTGGGGTGGTGGTACAGTAGTCGTTCATATACTTTACCTAGCGTCTTTAAGACCCTATGGTGATGGTGACTCTAACCTATTTTAAAAACAATTTAAAACCTCACTCCAGCGTATGTGTTTGTTTTAGATAAGGATGTTGTTTCATGTGAACAAGTTTAAAATTCGCAATGGATCTAATCATATACTCTATACTTCAAGTATAATGCCGTTTTAGCTTTGTTTGTTTCTATATTATTCCATTTTTCTATTACTCCATTTCACACGCGTCTTTTAACAACTTCAGATTGAGGGCATGGACCATTGAGGTCTCTACGCTAGCCGAGTGTAGGAAAATACTTTAATGGCTGTCGTATTCGATACAGTGACAATGGCACTGACGGTTTAACGTGCTCTTCGAGGCACACAGGGAACGACTTGATTGGGTTTAAATTAAGAACTCATTGATCGATTCGCCCGTGGCCATTATTCAAACCCAGTAACCACCTTTAGGTTTGAAGGCGCGCCGCCACTCGTCCATCGCCGGCTATTCGTCAGCGAATCGATCGATGTCATTACAGGAGGTAAAACTATTTGTATGAACCAATTAATAAGACAAAATTAAAAAAGAATATTGAAAAACAGCATTGTCTTATCTTTTAAACTAAATGACATCAATGGATTTGATTCGGGTATAAACAGCACAAAGTTTTTCCATAATAAAAATAGAGTAATATACACATACATTTAAATTTTGATTAGGCTCACACCATTTCGTTATTGCTAGTACAATAAAAATTTAAATCCATCAGTTTGCTGAATCGGATCTATACTAGTCTATATAACTGCGTTATTTTTCAGTATAAATATGAATAAGGAACATGAAAACACGTTATATACACATCTATAAAATTACATCTCAAAACGGTACTTACCAGAAGCGAGAACTATGCTTATATGTCTGTGGGAATACGTATATAAAAAAAGAATTATTTAATATAACTATATACCTTTAACAGAGCCGCGAGTAAAAATAGGCCATTTTAGTGGTACTGTACAAAATTCAACATGTTTTGAGGACATCCGTAATTACGCCAACCTTTGGGAGGGTGGACAGGGGCCCCGTGAATTGTGCGCGCTGACAGGAGAGTAGGGGGTGCGACGACGTTTGCGACATTTTGTTTAGAAAACATAGGGGTGTGTGTTTTACGAAAACTTACCTTAGAATGCCTCACGAATACGAAACGACTGAATTAAGTTCAAAAATAGTATGAGTGTAGGCGAATGAGTTTTTAAATACTTGAATCACCTTTGTCGTAAAAATGAAATGAGAAACGGCCAGGTAATTGAACGCTTAGAATATATGTGAAACCAGAAATTAACTCGTAAGCTATCAATTTTAAGTAGCTTTCGGGTTTGATTTCGTCAAGAAATTGAAAAATCTGAACGTGGAAATCAGGAACGATGTTACGAAGTTATAAAAACATTTTTACTGACTGATAAATTTATTTTAGTGAGCATTAGATGAATAAATTTTTAGAGTTCAATACCGCAAAAGGAAAGAGAAACCTTTATGGTATGATTTTGTAGTCCGTCGGTCTGTCTATCAAGTTTTCGTCAAGAATGCCTGGTGGTATAAAGTTGAAATTAATATCGATTACTGACGTTTACGGTTTTTTGAAGCTGTGAAAAAATCTAGCTTTTCAGTTCGACGCACTAAAAAAATAAGTCATTTTTATCTCATATTTTAACACTTGATAATAAATCAAAACCATAGAATAATTACCGTTGTTCTAAAATCATGAAATTTGGCAAGGGACAAGGTATAACAGGACATGAAAAACAAAATATGAAAATCGTTAATTTGCAGTTATCTCATCATTTTGTGTTCGCAATTACATATTGTATTGTGTGAGGTGTTAATTGGCGGAAATCCATAGTAAACGTTTATTATATATAGACGGTTATTCACCATACCCCTTAATAATCATAATTTCTCATTAGAATTAAATACCATTTACAGTATAGCATTGGCAAACGGATATAGTAAAAAATGTATTGATGGACTCATTAATAAAAACCAAAAAAGTATTAGCAAGAAAAGTATCTATTCAACACAATTAAAAGACCAAAAGAAATATATAGCTAGTTTGACATATTTTGGTACAATTTTGGAGAAAATTTCAAGATTGTTAAAAAAACATAATATTTATACGGCCTTTAAAACAAACAACAATTTGAAAACTTTATGTAACAATAAAGATACATTACACAATAATAAAAAAATTGGAATTTATAAATTGACTTGTGATGACTGTAAATCGATATATATATATAGGACAAACCGGACATTGTTTTGAAAAAAGATACCAAGAACATATTTCGGCCTTTAGAAACAATAAATCAGACAGATCCCATTTTGCTAAACATCTATTAGAAACAGGTCATAAGCTTAATAATGATCACAAATTTAATGTTTTGCATGTGTGTGAGGAGTAACGTTTAAATGTTTTGGAATACTTCGAAATTTTAAAACATAAAGATAATAATAATATGCTCAACGACCGAATTGACGTTTATAAATCGCCATTATTGGACGCTTGCTTGTCTGTGACATTTGACAGGAATGTCTATCGGTAGTGGTCTGTGGCTGTCTTAAGAATGTTTTCGTCGCTCTTTGACCATTGCATGAGAGCGGCTCGCTTAACGAGGTTGTGTTGGTTGTTCTAACGCTCCTTGCACCCTGGTGGATGTGACTGTCGGCAATTTCCTGAGGATGTGCCTGGTTGGCATGAAACATACGTAGAATTAACAATTTAACGGTTGGCGGAATAAGATAATTATAAAAATAAATAACACTTGCTTAGGTGTTCGATATTTGTCAATCCTCTGGAATAAATATTCGATCATTTGGATAGAGATTCGTAGTGGAGAGGCAGATTCGAGGGTCAGCGGTGGGTTGCGTGCTGCATGTTAATGCATGTTGCAGGCAAGCGTTCGCAATTACAATTTCATGTATGCAGTTGGAAATTGAATCGCGATGTAGACCAAAAATTTGAAATAATTTTTTTTGGAAACAGCAAAGACCGTACGGAGCTCTCGGAAAGCAAGTCCTATTCACACTTATCCGGTGTTTTAACATCGCCATGGCCAAGGCCGCGGGCGGTCGCCAGTGCCGCGCACAATTTCGCTAGTCGTAAATCGGGACTGCGCGCGTTATGACCCGGCGGCGACACCACTAAAAATGCATCGCAAACCTTCACCGGAGAAAATGCGCGTCCGCAGACGTTTTATGACGAATGGAGGTTCGGATCCGATAATTATTAAAAAATAAAAACCAAAATTTCTAGTCGAATTTAACGAATTAGTTTTATTGCAAATCGTAAAGGGTTTTTTTTGTTGTTTTTGTAAACGGTAATTTTTACTATGTAGTGAATTGCAAGTTTTTGCGTTTGCGGCTAAAGAATGGCAACGCACTATTGACTCCTCTGGGATTTCAGGAGACCATGGGCTGCGGCGGTCTCTTTCAACTCTATAGTTTCTCGCATGCTCATTTGTTTCTTAAAAATCGTGTAGAAAGTATGTTTAAAGCTATTGAGTGTTTGTTCTTATCTTACTTTAATGTTGCTTTATCTTCTTTGTTATATAATCATTTTGATTGCAAATTCAAATACACATTTCAAAAACTCATCATAATACGTATACATTAAAATTATAATAATGTACCGTAAGTACTTTGGGAGTTTTGCTTTTGACTTCATTACAGGAGAAAATACTCAGAGGAAGAAGAAACTCGTAGAAGATCCGTGATCTGCAATCGGACATGCGTTATATGATGTAGTTCATTGATCGATAATTTAAAAAGTAAAATAAAAAGACTATAATAATGTCTTATATGTAAAGTGTACGTAATGTTTTATATGTGCCTAACTTAAAACATTTCTTATATGAAAATTAATCGATATTTTTATAAAAATGTTAATTATGAAAATAATTTTATTACAACAATACACATAGATCATTTTTGTATGATTTATATACAAAAAAACAACCACACAATTTTCTAATATAATATCAGCAGTAAACGAGCGTATTGTTAATAATTCACGTATATAATTTTTAAGAATCAACAAGCACTTCTTGCATCCGTTCTATGAGTTCTACAGGACAACGACAAACTTCAATTATAAGCCTAGATTCTCCGATCCGAGTGGTCAGCTACGAAGATGGGATTATAAGAATTTTATAAAAACGCGAGTTTAACGCGAAAAGTTAAATTATTTCCTAGCGGAAATTTTTCAAACATGCGTTGCGTTACTCTTAGGAAAAAAAAAATACTCCGTACAGTTCAGACGGGCAGTGAGATGAGTAAATATTCATGACCCGATTTCGGACGGATATCTCAAATTATATATAGAAAACAATCATACGCCATTCCCTGTGAATATTTCAATGAAATATCGCAAACGCACGGGCACAGCCCGATACAGTCTATCGCTGGCGGCCGGCGACGCAGCACGCTTGCGGCGGGCGGTAGTCGCCCCGGCGTATTTTATCCGGCACTTTCGGAATTTAATATGACTATTCTATTGTCCGATTGATATCATTAGTGTTGACAACATCAGACATCACGAGGGGAGTGACCCGAATATTTTTTTCGAGTGAAACAAATTTGAATAGGAAGTGAGGAAAGTTTGAAAAACGGTATTACAAAGTTCGTCCTTAGAAGTATTTTCAAAGATCAAAGCCGATGTGAATTATATATCCGTCGGTGAGGTGTTCGTGCTAGACCGTCGTTTCCGTAAGGAAATGAGTGCAGTCGTGATCGAACAAATCGCATCTCAAGTGATCCGGTGAGTTTTTATTGTAAAGTTCACAAAACGTGAAATTGTTTGATAAATGATTGCGTTTTTTTTTTTCACAGCCTGTAACTTTATATTTTAACCATGACATTGGTTGTCATATAAATTAAAATAACGGTCAATGTGATATAATATTTATGGCTATTTAATGAAATCTCTTCGTGATATTGTTAGTTATGAAATTAATTTCAAAACGAAAACAACTGACAAAAAACAGTGAGAAATGTCTAAATGATTGTCCATATCTTTGTTAATTTTAATTATGCAACTAGAATAATATTTTTTGTTCAACCGCCGTCATTAAAAGTTGCAGCCGTCGGCATTAAAAAACAAAGAATTTTAGAAAGATTTATTGATATTAAGAGATTTTTATTATTAATGCAAACCATTTTCTATTTATAAATTATGCATTTTATATGTATTTCGTAAAAGGAAAAACACTATGAAAAAAATATACAATTCTATTAATTTATTGATATTATTTTAAATCCCTTTTTTAAAAATTGTTTAATTGATGACCTGATTGAATGATGATTATAATAAAAAAATAAAAATGTTTAAAAAGTCTATTCGTGTCGCAACAATAATCAGTTATAAAAAAGTATTTTAAAAAATACCAGATATTTTTGAACTTCGTCATAAATTAACGATTTGTTTATTACTAATATTTAAGTCGTACCTGTTCGGTCTTAGTTAAAATACTCTGTTAATTGCTCATAGAAGTACTTCTTCACAGTTAATTTATTAGCGTGCTTAAAAAATTGTATGCAGTCTCACTTTTTATTGTTTTTTTTATTGTTCACACAAATTTTGTACTTATTTAACAATATTTTTTATCGTACTATCAATTTTTCACCCGATGTTCTGTTTTTTCGCCTAATATACTTGCATTAAATACAACGAGGAGGCGATTCGGTAGATAAGTGCATCGCCGTCAAACCGGAAGGTACGGGTGCACTTTGACCAACGGGTTTTCAACTTAAATTAAGTTAAGCCAAATCTTTCTGTGCCTCGGAGAGCACATCAGACGTCGGCTTCAGGTATTTTCATAGTGATAACGGTCGTTTTTTGTGTGGGTTTAAGGTCCGAGCCCTTGAATATGAAATAAAAAAGGTTACGGAATGGTATGCCTAAGTAATGGATTGATAATCTTAGAAGGTAGGTACAGGGTAGTACGTGTATAGTCCCAATGCTTATTGAGAACTTCATATAGCTGTTTTAATATTCTGTCAAGCCTCGTTGCAGATGAAGATTTCGTCAAGATGTGCCTCTAAAGCGCCAATGCAAGTGTTAAATCGATGTTGCAATATGTATGCGAGTTACGAAAACGCTCAGAGTTCTAACTGGCATTTTACAGTCACAAACAGCTGCATTTTAAGTTAGATTATGAGAAATTGTCTCTAAAGTCCCGGTTTATGTTATGCAGTACTTATATATCAAACGCTATACGCTTGCGGATAGAAAATTAAATAAATGATTAGGGCTGGGGTAGTTATACCTCTATCTACATCTTAGATAGATCTCGGAGGCTAAGACCTAACAATTATTAATTTCTTAAAAATGACCAGGAAAAGCGGTGATAGTCAAAACGATCAAAGCTTGTGTTTATAGAAAATATCCTATCGGAATCCTAGTTGAAAATTAACAGGCATGATTTATGCCAATTTTAATTTTGGACTACATATAATGTTTTCCACCCCTCTTAACTATTACTCACTTAAATTACTGTGACTTAGTTTTATTTTATTAGTATTATCTAAGAAATTTACTTTTTTTTCAATTACGCTACATATTTTTATTTTGATGCAACTGAAAAGGACCACAAATTTGTGCCGAAGATTTAGATGTCAAATGTCAATGCTACCTTTTTTTAATATATTTGAAAAATCGAATCCTACAATCCTACATAAGATATAAAACTTACTTCAAAATATCGACGGACCTTTAGGACGGTGGAACTTTTCCGGTGGTAGTCTGCTATCTTATGTTAAAAGTTCACTTATCTGTTCGTCCGTAGTTAAGATTCAAACTCGATGAAATATAGTTTCAAGGTAAAGCTCTTAACAACTACGCTCCCAGAGCTTTCAACTGTTGCAGCTTTCAGCTGTTTCAACAGCGCATTCATTTTTCTGTATATGCTACCACTTTCCTGCGGCTTCATGGATATGGATGTAGAATTATTTTCTTTTAATTATTATATAAAATTAAAAAAAATATGTTATATGTTATGTAGTTATAAATGGAACCGATATCTGTTCCATTTTAAACTAATTTTTTTGATCTCGCTTTGAATTCCAATCCAGACCCGGAATGTGGTTTCTATTTGAATATCGATTTCACTCTCGGTTTCGATATCGGTTTCATTTTCTATTCCAATTAGTCCTAATGCCGATTCTTGTTCATCCTTTTAGCAACAACCGATTAACATGAAAAAAATATATGATCTTCGTTATTGTTAGAAAGGTAAATTATTGCAGAAAATAAGCTAGTAGTAAACATAAATTATAAATAGCTTAAATTAATTATTTATCGATAAAAAATAGACTTAAACGCTAGCATTTTGATATTTTTAGTAGGTTTTACAAGACGTGCGCACGGTTACGGGGCGAACTAGCATTTCATTCATATAAACAAGGATCATTTACAATTTTGATTATAAGAAAAAGTACGTCTCTTGACATCTAATATACCTCAAATTTAATAATTATGCTAATATAAATTGAAATTCAATAGATTATTTGAAATTCTATTTACGGGCGACGGGTGAATCACTTTTCAACAAGAGAACCATGTATACAACCAATTTCAGATTTACAAAGTTCCACCGTCCTAAAGGTCCGTCGATATTTTGAAGTAAGTTTTATATCTTATGTAGGATTGTAGGATTCGATTTTTCAAATATATTAAAAAAAGGTAGCATTGACATTTGACATCTAAATCTTCGTCACAAATTTGTGGTCCTTTTCAGTTCAATGACCAATTTTTAAGATGAACAAATCTTCTCACTAGCACCTTTTGTGTACATAAAAAGGTCTGACTGGTCATTTTAAGTCTTCCTTGCAAAATATAAAAGTATTAAAAGAATAATTAAAAAGGCTAAGAAAACAATTGAACTTTCACAGAACTCCCACTTAACTTTTTCCGACTTTTCTGTAAGTCTATGAAAAGTCTCTGCCCTTTTTTCCTTTTTTTTTACTCAGAAACCTAGTTCGAGTCAGTCACACGGCTTACCTCAATTTGAAGTTTCGGTCAGAGAATATGCGAGGATAACGAGGGCAACCGCATTGGATGTTTTTTGAACCGTGATCGAAGTACATTGGAGTTGGAATGTGCCACTCACCTGTTTCACCTCAAAGTCTCGTAGTGAAATTGCACGAATGTGACACTCGTACGGCTACTCTAGTGTCTGTTTATACGTCACAGTGATTATTTTTTTTCGAACTCTTCGAAGGAATTGAAGTTCAATATTATTTTGTCTATGGGCGATTTTAAAGGTCTTCGATATATAATAATTCAAACGAATTAATTGGAATACCTATATCGTAGAAGGGCAAGAATTTTATATGGCACGTTTCGAAATGCTATTATGTAACAAACGAGGTATCAAATGAAGGGCAATTAATTGTAATTTAATAAATGTGAAGTTTTGGCAGAGACACAAAATTCAAAGTTAGTGTGAAATTTGTATCTTTTAATTTTTCACCAAACTTCATACTAATTAGAAAGCGTGTTTTTATAAAAAAATGAAAAGAAAACCTTATAATTAGATATATATATATATATATATATATATATATATATATATATATTTAACAATTTCAAAAACACGCTTTTTGATTTAAAATGAAAATCAAATCTTTTAAATAAAACATACCGTTATGTATCTAACTGCATTCACTAAACAATTAAGTTATATTTTAGGCCTTCTAAGATACTTTTTTTATGAAAACTAAAGGAATCTCAGAAACATGTTTTTCAAGAGACATATTTAAATAAAAAAAAATATAGGCGGAACGTTTGACGAAGAGTATCACATGTAATATTCGCAAATACACCCGAACTACCTATTATAAAAAGGTCTGTTGTATTCCAAGACATAGTGTTATTAAAATTATCAAGATGTCCGTCTGTGCGTTATATTTGTGCCAAGGTCGTTTCCTTTCACGGCGTCCGATATCTCAGATAGATCTTAATGCAGCATCCCGTTCACGTCAACAGGTGTAATGTATTGCAGTACTAATTTACATGGGGCTCGTTGCGAGGCTGGCGATAGGCCCTTCCCTATATTTATGTTGGGCTGGTATCAATACTGTTGTAACGAGTTCCTCGTTGTTGGTTTGTGATTGATTGTTTTTGACCTAAACACTCTTCTTCCGTCTATAGATTATAGTAAAACAGAAGAACCAAGTGTGTCTGTGCATTGAGGGGGTATATAAAAATGAAGGAGGGTAATATAAGAAAGATAAAGAAAGGTAATATAAGAGCAAACAACAATTTTTAAATCCTTTGTCAGTCTGTCTGTTCGGTTACATCTCTGAATCTCCTGAACGGATTTTAATGCAATTTTCACGGCTAGATGGATATTGATTTGAAACAAAATATTAGTTTTACATTATCATTTAAATCGGACGTCATAAAAAAGTTATACTCTTTTGAAGATATACCCTGAGAAGTATAAGGAAAATAATAATTGCTGGCATCGAAAGTTTATAGACGTCATAATAAACAACAACGTTCAAAAGAAGAAAAAAAAGAAACAAGAAACAGAAACAACTTACATTAGACTTTCTCATCATAACGTGCTGGTGTTATTGAAAAATATACAAAGGGTGGAGAGGGATTGTAGGAGGTGTGGAAGGCGAATGAGATATGGTTGAGTAACGATAAAAGTTTTACGTGACAGACCGAATTCTAAGCAGGCGAAGCCGTGGGCGGGAACCTAGTCTTTTATAACTTATTATTACCATATCTGACTTGCCTAGAAATTGCTTTGAGTTATAAGTTTTTAATTAGAGTCAAATTAAAATAACTCATTTTGTGCCATAAAATTTACATCCGGTCGACGGTCGCGGAACTTATAAGAAAACTTCCAATCCGAACTGCCTCTACGTGGAAGCTTTAAAATTCAGGTTTCTCGATCCGAAGTCAAATTGTGGTGAGATGCGTTCGCGCAGTAACACAAGTGAAATACGACACCGAATATTTCAGGCAATCTCATATTCAAAAGGATGTACCGGCAGTAGGTTGAAGGTTTTCGATTTTCCCTTTCTGTGGGAGGAGAATAGGTGAGACATTTCAGCACAATGCGCCCTTTCGGGCTTCTATTGCCGGAGCTACGGCCGCCGACCGCCGACAGAAAATTAAAGCGATTGTGTTGTCCTCAACTTTTACTGTGATTTTGACAGATTATAATAGAAAGAATGTCGTGGATAGGAGTGAAGTCTCTTACTCTGTTCGACGAATATTAATTATAAATGTAATTAATATTCGGTGAAGGTAAATTGTAAGAAAATAATATCCTTTGTAATTTTTTTATAGATAAATATTATCAATTTTATCCGATATACCGGTTTATAAATATACATAACGATATAAGGAATAAAAAGTTTGTTTGTGCATATCTTCGTTTTATTATTATTTATTACATAAACTCACGCCTATTTCCCAGAAGGGTAGGCAGACACCATAAATATCTAGATGGTATCTACGATCTTGGCTTACCTCTCTCACTTCATTGACATCCATCAGTCGTTTCTTGCAAAATAGTCGGTTTCGGATGTTTAAAATGTGATTCTTCTGTAATATGCCACTAATTTTGTCTGCATAAGATTTTCTATAACGGCTCTTGCCGACATTACCATTACACATTTAATGTATAGATTTGTTTTGTCCGGCTTCGTTCATTCATTGTCTAGATATGGCCAATTTTCAATTCAGAAATTTTCCTTCTAATATACTGAACGATATACGGATTGATATGACAAAGATATTTATATTTTTAAAATTGTTAAATAGAGCTTTCTTATTTTTCTTTGAAGACATTCGTTTTCTTGTCTATATCGGCGCCCGCGAATTTATTATTCACTACTAAGTTTTGATGCCATAACTGGGCGCTTTTAAGTTTGAACCCTTTGTGTCTTTGCCCGAGGCGCGGTAACTTCGGGATCGGTGGACAGTTCCGGATGCTTATTGCGATTTCGATACAATTCGCCGATACGAGTTTGCGAAGTGGTGTTTAACCGCATTCGGTGAAAAGTAGTTCGGCAGTTTCCAATACGGCTTTCATCCAGATTTGGCGATGGGATTTCGGTAGTTATAGCAGAAGAGAACTCTCTGCTTAAGTTTAAACAGTCATGTTTATCTGGTAGTCTATGTATTTGGTATGTTTTATTTGGCCGTAAGAAATGGAATCGATAAAAGAAAAAAAAGAGAACTAGAAAAATAACATAGAAAATATCGCTTTGCAAGACACCGAACGCCACGTACGTAATATCCGTTTGGACACGAAACGATCTAGAATCGAATACCTGCCTTTTAGAATGACCTTTATTGTCTGCTTTTTAATCTAGAATTTCAGTATTTATTTATAACCTATAATTTCTAACGTAACACGGCTTTTTCACAGTCAAAGATCCTTATCTGTAAGTGATGCTTTCCATAAATTATGTATGCCATAAATTTGTTATGTGGATGCGGAATAGTAATTTTTACGGGTTTGTCCAAAATATGATCAAAGTTTAAAAAATAAAAACTAACAGACTTTTGGCCGTCTTTAATCGACATTTTAAATTGCGGAAAAAGTGAAAGAAAAGCGTGCGATTTGCTCAAAATTATTGCGACGAATGATAAGTTTGAGTAACAGAAAAAAGCGGCTAAGTGCGAGGTTGGCTCACGTGGACCGAGTTTCGTGCTATATATTATGACATTACTTTTCTGGGTTTTATTTTAAATGCGATCCAAAGTTTGTGGTACACTAAATATAAAACAATGTTGTTGCTTATTATGTTTTATTGAATTCTGGTGTAAATTTATTTGTAATTACTAAAATATAATAAGCATTTATATTTTAGTCATTACAAAAGCAATAAATATGTATAAATTATTGTATTACAATTGAGCCGAATTATTTCGTAAAAAGAGGCTACTAGGTAAAATAAAATCAAGTAACACATTTTATAAACATTTTTTATTCACAACTATTTAGCGTCTCTCATGGGAATTCAAAGACTTAGGGTTTTTAAATAGAATATTTTGTAAGTTATAAGTGAGGATTATTATTCTGCATTTTTTTAGAATTTTTGGCTTGTCATTTCGGAGATATAAGTAGAACGGTTGATTTTTGTACATTTTCTTTAATATCTTTAATTATTAATAAATAAATAATAAACTTTAGTTATAAAAACATTGTCGTAGTGTCATGTCGTAACCAACTTTACTGCAGCATGAAAATGGGCCGACTCGACGGTGAAATACCACACTCTTATAGAATACGGACATGAAGCTGTAGCTGTTGAGTTTGGGCCGGTGAGTGAGATCTCCGGTGGCCCGCGAGCCCATTAGTCAGATATTCCGACAAGAGGATTTTCGGTAGGAGAGAGATGCTATTTTTTGAGAGGCCGACAACGCACTATCAGTGACACTCATGTGGTTGTGCGTGTCCATGAGCGGCGGTGATTATATGCGCTGATGGATAGTATACTCGTTTATCTCTTAAAAACTTGTGGAAAAAAAGTATCTTTAAACTTTTAAAATTTAAATTATAAAGATAATAAATAAATAAATAAACTCACGCCTATTTCCTAGAAGGGTAGGCAGAAACTAGATTTCTACATGATACGATCTTTGCATCTATTTCTTACTTCATTGTCATCCATCAATCTTTTCATATAAGTTCATCGGACTCCGGTGCTTAAAATTTGACTTTTTTTTTATTATACCACCAATTTGGTCTAGAATTTTCTAGAGCAACCTTTGCCGAACTTGCCATCCCAGACATTTGCTCTATAAACTGATTTGTCTGTTTACTTTCATTCATTCTTCCATGCATCCCATAAACATACGTGTTTTTATTTTACAATAAAAAAAAGTCTGTTTATATGATATTTTATGTGATACACCCCCAAAATAAACTCCCAAAATCAAGATTCGTTTATTTATACTATAAGTCCGCCACTGGTTTATCTAACACTGTACAGGGACAAAATATCAACTTTTAACGTTTAGCGGATTCGGAGAACAAAGGTTATGACAAACCAGACACACAATTAATGCTATAAGGGTTCCCTGTGCTCATCAGATGTAAGGAACCCTAAAAAAGATTCAGCAACGACCGTACGAAGGAGGTTTCTTTAAGGTTATGGCCGCACGTGTAGGCCGAGGGCGCCTTCGGGCGGTGAGTTTTGTCAAAGAACCTGCGTGCTCACGGCAATAAGGTTAAGAATTGTTTTTTTTTTTATATAAAAAATGGAAATTAAATACATATTATTATAAAAATAAAACACGTACCCTTATTTTGGATCGGCGGCTAAAGATTCTTCTCAACCGCGAGCAGAAAGAGTGGTCATAATTTATTAATTTGAGGTTGTACTAAAAACACGGGCTATGATATCGTGGGTTCTGCTTTGATTGAAATTAATTTTTCAAAACAAACTCAATAGCTTTCGGCATAAGAATCATCGGGTCAGAGTCCAACCTAGTTTTACATGTTAAGTTTCCACGGTGAGGTACCCTCTTAGAGCGAGCAAATGGACGCACATTTGCCACTTTTGTGGACTTTTAAAATCATATCAGGTGTCACACAAACACAAACGGAAAAAGATCTTCCTTTGGTTTAAAAATGTCTTCGGGCCGGCCGTAAACATCGACACCTCCTCCTAGATTTATGTCTTAATCTATCTGAAAGCCTCAACACTAATAAGTTAATATTCCAAGTTTCTAACAAACGCAGCGCGGCCCTACGGAAGCAATAAAGATCGCTTCACACTACGTACCCGCCCACGACCCCTCCCGGGCGTAGCAATTTTCTTAATGAACCGTAAATACATTTGCAGGCGTTTGCTTCAAAATGTCTTTCGGAATGGCTTCCTCAGTTAGAAATCCTGCTAAGGGTCCAATAAGAGTAGTGTAACATCCGTTTTATATGTTACATTCGTTATGGCTTCGTAGCTCTAATTGAATTTTAAAGATATATCGCTTTAGTCTCATTCACCGGATTCCCTCGAGTTACTGTGGTGCAAAATGCTGTGGAGTTAGTGAATCTTTCTTTTCGCCCATCTGTTTCGAAGGAAAAAACTAAGATTGGATAATAAAGACAAGCAAAAATTGTGCATACTAAAGCAGTTGCGATGATAAATATTCAACCTATTAAGTAGGCCCGATAAAAATGTTTTTACAATCTAGCAAAAGCAATGCAATGTGTTCTGTGTTCTACTAAAGCATCCATGTTAATAGCTATTGGCTGGCCGGCAATAGACATACGACCCCATCAGATCTCGTTATACACAGTCAATGCTTTTTTAGCGTGTCTAAATGCAAACATTATTTATGATGTGTTTATTTTTTAATATGTTTCTAAACAATGACCTCATTTATGTTGCTATTGTTAAGAATTTTTGTTATGCAACCAAGAACACGTATTATACAAACGTATTTGTATGGTTTATCGTTGTCATATGAGCAAATGAAATCCTTTTTATTCGGTGAAGAAGAATAATTTTACATACATCTTGTACGCGCCAGGATAGCCCTGAGGAATAGTCAGTTTGAGAGCTCACCTGGATTTGGCCGACGGGTGTCTGGGTGTTCTGATTCTCAGGTGTCCAAGCGCCCAAGCCGCGATAGTTTAGTGGAACTGGTTTTAATTGTATTCACACTCCCAGTAATGTATTTTTATGTATAAAACTGTATTGAAAATCACCGGCGTGCGTTTTCCGTTTTATTTCATTCGTCCGTGCCTGAATGACTCCCGATCCGTCAGCAAGCGACGTCTGACGTCTCTCGTGCATTTCCCTCCCGCCTCCGCGTCTTACAGTTGTCTTTTGTCTATTTGAGACAAACTACAACATTAAAGGGAGGAAAATGGCGAAAATACATCAATAATTATAGTCTATAATTTTAAATTTTATATAAAACTATCACAAACAGCAATTTTATATATAATAAAAATATATGATTTTAGCAAGGATATGTAACTATTTTTAATGGTGTGTTTTCATTTTTATTAATGAACTTTAAACTTAGGCAACACGCATTATGCGTTTCTGCATCAATATTACGATAGCAGATAATAAGTATAATGTAATCATCAAAAAATTTTTGATTTATTATATGAATAACTTATAACTAATTGTATATATGAATATTTGCTCTGAAAACAAACTGACATTTCAAAATAAAATGTTCTATCTAGCACTTATTTTTTTAAATATTTCAATAATGATTCAAAATTTATACACGATTAAACTTTGTACATCTTCGAGGATCGAAAATGTGCACACAGAGATTCATAAATGAATTGCATCACTTTATGTAGTCATTTAAACACAAAACATTCTTATTTATTATATTTTGATATTGAATTTCTGGCTATTATTAATTTTATTAAAAATTCCTAAAGTGTTAAGTATCATTATTTAAATATTTGGTTTTCTAAAAACAATGAGAGCGTACTACAAGATACTAGTTTTTGTCTGTAATTCTGCCCGTGTAGGCATAAAATTAATTCCTTCAGCTGTTATATCGCTCCATCATGAAATCAAGATCCCAGTCGCTTCTAATCTCGATTCTGTTCCCTGTCAATTTTTAGGTATGGAGTTGTAATAAAGGGGATTGTACATATAGATTCACATATACGTATTAAATTTCTAAATTTCATCATGCTCGGTTGAACGAATGCATATAAGTATAAATATTCATTTTTATATATTATAGATTATATTATCATCGGATATAATATGAAGGACATCTTTGTTGTGTGGCATCGCCTTAACGAACTGAAAAATCGTTTCCTCGTAATGTGGTTTATTTAACGTGCATACAGAGCAAATATGCGTGACGTACAATTTAGAGGATCTAATAAGTCGCTAACGCATGTTATTAGTGTCATATTATCAGTGACATATTTAAAAAAAGTGTTTACTAAGTTCCGATCTTATAATTTAATGAAATATGTTACCTTTCATCTGAGGGCTACAGTTGTACCGACACAAAATAAATGTAAGCTAGGTTTATTAATACTCTATATGCCGTTTTTATGCATATCTTAATTTATTATGTTTCAATAGTGCATAAATAATATGGACTAGTTGATGCCCTTAGACATTTTTCCAAATATAGTAGTCACATGACCAAAGCATTTTAAAGGTTTGTTCATAAACAAAAATTAGGTCATACATAATATTCAGTCTGATAAACATATTTCATAAGCATTTGAAGGTTTCGATAGATCTTATCTTTGTTTCTTACCGCTTTTTGCTTTATCTTGAAAAGGAATATGGTACATAACATTTCGATTGGCGCATAGTTTAGGTTGGCATAGCAAAATTGACATTGAGGTAAATCCGACAGAAGTGAAGTTTATAAGCATTTTTAGATAAAAGTGAATGTTTGTGGAAGTAAATATTTTTTAAATTATTTGAAGAGCTTATGAAATAAATATTTTATAAATTTTCCAAATGTTACGAATACTTGAATTTTGTTTAGAAGTTATTCATATGTTATATACTAAACATTCATAAATTATTGTCGGGTTGTACATCAGACGTACATTTGTGTAACGTAGAAGCTAAGGAAACGCGGATTAAACCTGCTTGCCTAAAACTGTGTATGTAGTACAATAATTTAGCTGCGCGTTAAAAGAGGGGGAAGTTAACGGTGATGGCGACACTGTTTTCTAAGTTAACAATGATTGTGTCTTCTCGGTTTATAATGAATAAATTTAGCATTATTTTTTTAAATTAATTTTTTTAGATTAGAGTTTTTAGATATTATGTTTCTTGTAATTTTACAAACGTCATGGTAATTGTTTTGGAAAGGTGATTTAATTGATTGAGTTGATGGATTGATGGGTGGACGGGTAGATTAATGAATAAATCGATAACCGGATGTATAGATAGATGAAAACATGGGTAGATGAATGGGTGTATAGTGAAATGGGCGGATAAACGCTTGGGTAGGTAAATGGGTCGATAGATAAATGGGTCGTTGGCTAAATGGACGGATGGCTGAGCGAGTAGATGATTGGACACATGACTGGGTTAAAAGGCAAGATAGGGATTAGGACAGAAAGCAAGACAGAAATGGAAACCAAAAGCGGAATCAAGAACGGAATTAAAAGTAAAAGCACAATTGCGGTCCAACGTGTAATTGTGATTGACATAGAAGATGGGACCGGTGTTGGAATAGAGACAATATGTGGATCGAATCATGATCGAAAGAGTGTTCGCTCGATATAATAAATGAATTAATTCATTATAAGTTCACTGAAAATTATAATTACATTATACATGTGGTTGTTCGTATCACTAAATATGGTATTTGTGTGTTTCAAGGGCTCTCTTAACTGTTTTAGATACTCTGGTGATGGCTTTGGAGAACTCGAAACAAATTGTGGATTATATCGATTGAAATTCGAACAGATTTTAGCTTATGATCCACGACATTAACTGTAACAATCATATTGAATACAGATCTATAATACGTAGATAGGTTTTAAGGGCTTACGGCCGTTTATGTGAACTTATACCACTGCATAAATATTTGATTATGTATTCTAAGTGTATCGTAAGGGACTGTTATATCCACTCTTTTATTGCAAAAAGAAATTCCGTATTATTTACACCATTTTATAGTGTCTTGGTAGCTAACTTCACCCAGTATTTCTAGACATTAACAACCGCATGTCAGCAGTTTTTGTCTACCCACACAGAGACAAAACCGACCATTAGTGATATTGTAGTTAAACAAACACATTCATTTGTAACACTTATTAGGTTATACGCTGAGGAAACTACGTTAGAGGAAGCGAATGTTAAACAGTTCATAACGTTTGCTAACCGCATGTGTTAATCTGCCTTTTAGTCTTATGATACTATAAAATCTAGTCCCTCATTACACTAGCGTTAGATTAAGCGTTATGTGTTTCAAAAAATATTGGTTTTTCGATTCGAGCATAACAATAAGGCGGTCCGTTTCTGTGATGTTTTTCAAATCGCTTCAAAAATATTTAATTGAAAATCCATTTTATGGGTAAAACGTCGCTGTTCTTATTTCTGCGATTCAGAACTTGAATAAATAAATAAAATTAGCGTCAGCCATTCAGCGAGCGTCCGCAAAATTATTCCTTTTTGTATTCTCTAAAAATTCTTTGTCGCCACGTTTTCGATCAAAAATAATAATTGTTTTTATAGGAGTTAGTTTTTGATTACAATACTGTGAGAGGTGGTTATCTAAGTGGTCAAAAGCATTGCTTGATGAAGATACTGTTAGCTATAGAACCTTCACCAATACATGATTCACCTATTTAAAATTTAATCAATTCAAATATGAGTAAAGGTGAATGAGTGTCTTGATCACCATGGGGGAACCAACAAATAAGTCTTTAACTTAAATCAAGGTAAGCCGTTCAGTTCGTGCCTCTGAGAGCACGTGCAGAGATCAGCTCCGATGTTATCACCGTAGTGATAATGCTTTTAGGTTTATTCCATAATGTAATAATACTCTTCATTCATGAGCATGTTTTGATGCATTCTTTGAATTACTGATCAATATTATAACTGTAGCTGTAAGTTTTTAATTTCCAAACATAATAAAATAAGATTATTTTTTGTAGTTTACTCTCTTGAATAATTAATGTTTTTGTTTTCATATTTGTAAGTAAAAACTTGTAATTGTTAGCCAATTACAAGTTTTACACATACACAACTAGTTTTTTATTTTGATTCATAATGGCTCTAAGGTTTCTATGCACAAATAAATGAATAAATAAAATAAATATGTAATTTTGTAGCTAATTTAGCTATTTCAGAAATTGTTCTAAACCCGGAAATTGCGAACTTATCTTTTTCTTATAGAACAAAAGGCTAACTGAGAATCGAACTCCGTGAACGCTCGACTTCATAAGACTTTTTTACGATCGATTGCGGCCTGAATTTTGTTTAATGAAACATTTCGTAAGCTAATATTCTTTTCGACGCTCATTTTTGCGAAAGCCATTTCAAAAATGCCGCTCCGTAGAGTGGTAGGCATTCATACAAATTACGCAAACAATTGACTTAACTCATCAAAAGAAACCTCAAAAAAATGTTAATAACCTCTACAGCGCTTTTGCTTTTATACTTCGTTCCAGAGGCCAGCTGAAAAGATTCCGTAAACAAAGGTGGAATTCCGGGAAACTAGCCTCTCTAAAGCTAAGCTTACACTGTTCTTTGACAGAAGGCAAGATAAATTTCAATGATAATGGTTGAAGAAACAATTGATTGCCAAAAACTAAACAAAACCACCAAAGCGGAATAAATACTAGATTATAGTTTAGCATCATATGTTACGTGCATATTGTACATACAAAATGTCAAGTTCTGCAGACGAAGCAACATTCGTATGATCTGGATGCATCACCAACTTTTTCTTTCAGGGATCTCTTCTTATTTTGTTTCAATCCAAATTTTCTCGTTTTTTCATTTATAATTGTCCATCCAATCTGTGGCAACATTTGCTTGAAACTGAAAGATCGCATCTTCCATTTTTAAAGTGTTTGCTATAAATTTGGCATAAAATCGAATATAGACAATATCTACTCGTACACAAACATTGACTGTAACTCAATATCTGTCTTCTTAAACTTAATGGCAGCGTGTCTTGGTTTAAATTGTAAGTTGTAAAATATTCATTATTGTTCACATTTGTGCCGGCTTATCCTTATTGTTTAAGCGCAGACAAAATGCATTTTGTCTTTGCCTAAGGTAGTTTCGTTGTTGTCTTCTATGTGATGTACATTATCATCATACATTCTCAGCTACTAGCCGGAATACACTTAGCTTACCGTAATACTGATATTTCCTAGCACCCATTTAAATACCAATAGCGTGATTATACTATTTCTAATTTGCATATGTAGATTGTACTATATTTGTTACTACCTAAGGAATATCGTATCAGTGTTTTTACGCTATGAGTTGTTTGACCGTTTCGAATAGGATTGCTCATTACTTTGTTTAGACAACAAGTTATTGTCTCCTGAATTTGATTGCTTTATTTAACATGTTGTTAGTTGCAAGTGGTGGTTTGATGCTCGAGCTAAAACTTTTTTTTTTTTAATAAGACGCAATCTCTATTCAAATTGATTTCTACGAAACAGATTAATTACTGGAAATGGAAGCCGCTAGTTTCAAAATGAGCTTTGAAAATAAGAAACATATTATTCATTTAGATCAAAAGTTCCCGACGGGGGCTGTACCTTTCCCCTGACTGCCATAATGGGTACTCGAGCTTTTCGTGGGGGCGGTAGCGGGTCTAAAGGCAAATGGGGAGCATTATGGCAGTCAACGGGGGTGTTCGTAATTACGTGATTAGAAATTTTATATAATAAATAATTTGAAAATACATCTATTTCGATAATTTAAATAAGCATTAATAAACTAACTAATTGATTCGGTTTAGGATTATCGGTGACAAGTTATGAAAGTTGATAAACAAAGACTAGATTTATGCAATCAAGCACGTTTAAACAAAAATACGGGAACTTGTAACAGCCTGTTTGCAGGACAGTGCACCGGGGCACCGCACCGGGGCACCGTAAACGAACCAAGGCATACAAGTCGTTGCATGCTCAAAATAAAATCTTTAAAAGGCAGGGATAGCTCTTCTAATGTCTTATTGTTTCTGTGTGCTTTGCCAGTGCCCATACTCGCGCGTGACTGGCAAAGTGAAGAAGTCATTATAGCCATTAGTTTAATAACTTCTATAAATCGCTTGAAAAGTTAATATATTGAAATTGTGAATTCCAAAACGTCTGAAACTAAGAAGAAATGTCGGCAGTACAACATCGAGTATTTGAAATATGGATTTACGAAATCTCCAACAAATGTGTGTTTTTAATTTGTGTTTAATTATGTGTTTAACTTGCCAAAAAGTATTTTCAAATGAAGCCATGAAGCCTTCTAGGCTCCAAGAGCATATGAATAAAATACATACCGATAAAAAGGACAAAGACTTATCCTATTTTCAAGGACTTAAAACGAACTATTTAAAACAGCCGACTATATCAAACCTTTTTGCATTGTGTTCTAAACAAGAAAATGATGGACTACGAGCCTCATATAATATTTCGTTATTAATCGCATAAGCGGGAAAGCAAAACATTTGGTGAGGAATTAATTATGCCGGCAGTCAAAGAGATAATCGAAACTGTTGTTCGTCATAAGACGCCATCATATATAATTAAAAAAATCCTTTGAATTCAGGCAAAGAAGAATCGATGAAATCGGAAATGACGCTGAACTATCATTATTTGAATACTTAAAGACTTCCAAATTTTCCATTCCACTCGATGAATCAACTTTACCAAATAACGAAGCATTTGAAGGCTCGGAATATAAACTTAGTGTAACTAAGTTTACATCCCGAGCCTGGCCCTTATTACGCACAAAAACTGTTGTGTGTCAACAGTATGAGATTACGAGTGGTCGCAGACGTCTGCGATGAATGATGTGCGGGGCTGATGAAAAACTGTCGTGTCGGGGTCACCTTAAGTGCGCCTCGCCTATTTCCGGGTCCCGGCTGAAAGGATTGGCCGGACTACAGCTTTGAGAGCGGCTCGACGGTTACATGCAGCTCGGAATTAGATCTTTTATAGCTCGAAGTGCTGTTTTATGATAACTTAACCTGTTGCTACCAATGGCGAGTTGTAGCAAAGGAAAAAAAAACCGCTAATGCAGGTAATATAGAGATTTTTATAATTTTACGAATTGTTTTTCGTCTTCTTGTCCCGTCGTTAAGTTGTTTATGCGTTTTTTAGTGTATTTTTCTATTTAATTTATAAGTACTAATTGTTTAGGTATGTAATCTTTATATGTAATGAATATCTTTACAGTTTTCGATACTCGTGTAAAATATAAATAACAGAGAATACAAAAAGCAAAGCATTATCTGTACTCATATATATATATATATATATATATATATATATATATAGGTTATTTAATAGCTGCGAAAAAATCTTGGAAATTGTAATATTTAGGTAGCACTTGTTACTTACTTAATATATTAGAGATGAATAAATATTTTTTGTACTAGTTAATAATTTACAGGGACTCCATATGATATAAGAATATTCAATAGTTTCTTCTAAATAGCATTACATGAATAATGTTATCGTGTAAGAGAAAAATCACACATAAAACAATTTCTTAATCATACAAATTTTGAAGTAAGAACTTTCATATAAAAAGTTCAGTCAACATACATTTGCAATATGTAAGCAAGTTTGATACTTTTTTATATCTAGCTTTTTTCCTTTATAAATTATTTTAAAATATTTGATCCGGAATTAAATAAATATTATTTTATTTTAATTTTGTCGTTGAAGCCGCTGTTTTCTTTTCAACGATCGCTCAGTAATGTGTTAGTGTAGCCTTTATTTCCTTTCAATGTGAATTTAATTATTTCATAAATGTAATATATTTTCATCTGGTTTTATTTATAATTTTCCGGGCCACTGACCTGAACTAAAATCAATTGTGGAACGGCAGCTTATAATCAAACGTAAATATTTCAGAGTTGAAATGATGAAACTATTGTTGTTGGTGATGTTATTATTAAAACATTACAAAATGTATTTTATGTGATTTATTTTTGTTTTATACACCCTTTTTTCATAAACTGTAAATAGGAGACACACGTTACCCAAACTAACGGTGTTCAATTTATTGAGAAGCGTTAATAACTTCTATAATTCTTAGAAATTCGCTAATATGTTTTGTCACGAGATAATTCTTTCATAATTAAATATTACACATAAACAACTTTACTTTAATTAGAACAAAGCGAAAAATTAAAATCAAATTAGGCTGTGGGTGGTGTTCAGTTAAAGACTAGACCGAGACTTGCTCTTTTATCTCTCAAATCAGAACGCCCACTCTCAAATCGATGTGCATTAGCTCTCAGTAAACAAACACTAATAGCTTGTTTGTAATTTCCTTTATTATTACTAATTTTTTTCCGTACGAGTAGTTTAGTTTTTTAGACTTTTTTGTGGGTTATAAATAGACCGTGATCGACGATGTTCACTAAAAAAAAATCAACATGTCCGATGCTAAATCGTTAACTCTATAGCGTTAAATTCTCTCATTTGAGGAGTAATCCCAAACCATTTCAACTGGACGTATCTATATTAATATTTGTGATATAAATCTCATTAATTAACCAAAATTATTAGATATTATGTTTGAAAAATATATGGAACTTGAATTTAGAACCCATTAAACCGTTATAAAAATCAAAATAATAAAGACACTATATAACATTGTACGAGTACAAGTACGTAAAAAAAATGAATCATTCAAACTATTTAATAATTTATCTGTATTTTATGACAAAAGGGATAACCGAATACAAAAAATAATGAAAATTTGTCCAGTAACCTGATATTATTCAAGAATCAAATATTATTGATGGCGCTATTTGGAAATATTGTACCCGAAGGGAAATAATATTTGTCAGTAAATAAAATAACTGCAAATCGATATTGGAAATTTCGTTTATTAGGTGTATATTTGGAAGCTCGAAAGAGGAATGCAAGACAGGATAATATTCCCTAACAAAAAGTAATGTCGTAATAACGCTTTTCCAGAAGATAAAATCTTGTATATTTTCTACACTTAATTATAGTAAAACTTCATTTTGATATAAAAAAAATTTTGGTTGAAAAAGAGATATTTTAATTCATAACAAATAAATCTTTAAGGCCAAACTTTTTTTGGGTTTTGCGCTCGTGTTGTATATATTTTGTTCTGGGCAGATGCCGCCTGGAATTCAGTATTTCTTTTTCTTGCGACATTAAAGCAAAAATAACTCTCGCATTTTCAGCAAGGGTGCGCCGCTGGACCGACAATATGCCGCACCTTTCATTGCTTTACATATTTCTTTTTGTCCTTTGTCTTATACAATTTGTTTTTTCTAATAAAAGTATGTTTACGCTCAGCATAACCTGCTTGGCTAGTGGTGATTCGTGATCGCTACTTAACAAAATGTCAATAACTGATAGTTAAAAGCAAATGAAACGAAATGAGTAGAACACATCTCGCCTAACGTCGGACAAGTTAATCAATTCAAAAATCGGGGATGTTGTAGAAAATTTGGTTAGTGAAACTTTTTATTTGTTTCTCATTATGAAAATTTCCGGTAAACTGACCTCTTTGGTTTTTCAATTAGGCAAATGCGACGAGTAAATAACTTAACAACGGCGAGATTGGTTTATTTTAACTACTTTCAAGAACACAGTGTAACATTGTACTTTACTTTGTGTGAAAGTCGATGAGAATGAGTGTTATTTGCTTTATAAAAAAAGAGCCATTTCAGATATTTATAAACCTACAGAGTATCTAACAGCTTAATTTACGATAATAAACTATAATATTGTTCTATTTTTGTGAAAGTATTATATACGTGTGCTAAACGAATAATGCTGTATTTGCAGTAGACAACTGCCGCATTATCATACCAGAATAGGTATGCTGAAAAATTGCTGTAAATTGCTGTAACAAAAGCATAATTCGCGCGCTATTTCAAAGATTAGACTGGAGGATTACTAATTCTTTTGTGAGTAGTTGTATTCATTCTTAAAAAGGAATTGCTAAGAAAGTAATAGAATTGAATAAAAAAACAATTCAACAAATTTTTTCGACTCCAGCACCTTAATGTTGAAATAAAAAAAAAAACCTTATGTTCAATAAAAAATATTTGATACCTTTAAACCGTTTTTATTATGTAATCTCTTCACAAAATAACTTATCGAGTTTTTTTTCTTTAGTTCCATATAAATGTTCTGAAGGTGTAAAAAAGTTAATATTTAATGAGACTAACATTCGCATTTCGACAAATTGTATTTTTACTAGCATTTTTACTTTATAAGTATGTCAGTATATTGCATGTAGACACGTTATTAATCTATCCACACATGTGGAGATATATGTGCTACGTCTGTGCTGTTCTGTTACAATTTCTTTCCTATGTATTGCTTGAATGGCAGTCTTTTATCCACCATGTCAATATCATAGTATGATGTGCTGTGTAATATTTATACATACATATATTACACAGCACATCTTATATATATATATATATATATATATATATATATATATATATATATATATACATATATTGTATATAGATAAAATGTGTGGAATGGTTTCACCAAAAACCAATGGGACGAATGTCAACAGAACCCTCGTCATGCGGGGCCGACTACCGCTTATTTCAAAATGTCCTGGTTCTCTCATTCAAATTTTATAGCCTAAGGGCTTCTTCGACGTCCACTTTTTTAGCTTCTTTTTGCCAGTCACTTTGAAAATGAAACTTGTTTTAAAACTAACTTGTAAAAGCTAAAGCTTTTATTAAAAGTGAATCTGGAAGGAAGGAGATCATAGAAGAGGTATTTAATCTACAATTAAAGTAATTTTATTATATTACATTGTTGAATTCTGCTTATAATGTCTATAATTTTCATACTATCCAACAAATTTCAACTTAATAGAAAATATTAAATAACAGAGGTTAATCAATTTAATTTAATAAATATTGGCAACGGATTAACATGAAGTCATAAGAACACAAAAAAAAGTTAAAAATATATAATAACTAAAGAGCGAAATAGACATGCCATTAGAGTACGGTTCGACTGTAAATCACTAAACAATAAACAATATCGTTCATCTCTCAGCCGCTGTCACTCTCCTCCCCTCTTACCTCCCATACCAGCACCCCTTCCTCAACCCTTCATCAATCCCTTCCTCACCCCTTTAACAATCCCTTCCTCCAACGTCAAACGTTCGTTTTCTTTCTGCCCGTAATTACACCTAAACTAGCCGTTACCCGCCCGCTTCGTTGGGCGTAATTTAAAATTTTGTAATTAGTGTTTTTTTTTTTGTGATTCAAATATTTTCACTGTTTTCCTTTATGTGGAAAAATAATGGAACACATTCCTTCATCTTTTATATCGACCTACCCCGCTTTCAATTCTGATCCCCACCGCAATTTTGTTTTCGATGTCAATAAAATTCACTGTCGAGTGCAATCCCGATCACGCTCTCACTTCCAATACCGTTTTTTATACCGATCTTGGTCCATGTTAGGGATGATGAAGATGATGATGATGATGATGATGATGATGATGATGATAAGTTATATTAGCATTTTTTAATGGCGTTCTTACAATCTGTACAGCTGTTGCAAAGGGATATAATCAAAATAAATACACTTATGTATTTATAACATTCAAAATAGCTTAAAAGCGTCTACACACAATATTTTTTTTAGCGCTCAGTAGTTTTTGACTGATGCCCGGACAAAAAAGTCGTTTTCTTTTTATATTTGTGGATATTGACACCAGTGGGCGCTTCTTCTATAGTACAACTCACATAATTCTGCCGCTCTGAACTCCCTGCGAATGATGAAATGCACAGTTCGACGCTCCCCGGCCTTTCGTTCTTCTATTTTAATTATATTATTCTGCGTTTCTATTTTACGCCATTGCGACGCTTTCTTGGCTAACTTCACAGCGACAGTTCCGTACGTTGTGCTGTTAGTTATTAAAGGCAAATATTTAAAATATCCGCCCGTTGATCAGGAAATTGATATAGTCATTGTACTGTTTAAGGTTGATAAATATTATTTATTTCTTTCAACTAAAGATAATAATATCGACATGGTTTATGTATTTCTGTGATTTTTTTAATGAAATCATTTTAAGGATTCTCTAAAGCCGTAATGTAAAAAAACTGGAGCTATTGCTGCAAAACTATCTTACGAATTTGCCAAAGCAAGAATGTTAATTTCAGAGTCGACTTTGCCAATGGTGTACAGTAGGCATAAAATATGTTTTTTTTTTATAGAAACTTTGTACGCATACGGCGACTTAAGTACAGTCATCGACAAAGTTATATTACACAACTAATTAAAGTTAGAGCCGAGCTCGGAACTGCTACGCTCTGCACCAGACAGCTCTTCTAAACTGTAACGTAATATTATATGTGTAATTTATGAACATAAAACTTCACGCCGGGCGCTTTCCGGCGTAATGATCCGTGACGCACGCACGCATGGCCGCCTCGATAAAGAAAAAAGTGGGGTGTACCAATTTCGTCCCATCCGATTCTTATTATCCATGACAATATATGGCTAACCGGTCACTAGGGACGGTGTTGCTAGGAAAAAAAATACTATTAGCCCCT
>BGZK01002902.1:0-38012 GCA_005406025.1 Eumeta japonica | reverse complement strand
CACACACACACACACACACACAAACCATCAAGATTAGTCAAATAGTTTTCACATTGTTGTATAAAATTCGATAGAATCTATAGATTTATTTTTATGACAGGATTTACAGAATGTATAACTGGTTTTTTATTACTGCCACAAATTTATTACACCCATAGCATTTGCCAAAGTGAGGTGAATTCACAAATTTGAAAATCACTTTACATATTTAAAAAAGCATTTCTAGTTTGTAAAGTTTTGTCATAGGATGTACAATATTGTCAAATAATAACAGCTCTGACGACCATAGTAATTACCTTATATTACTCGTTTGAAAGTGTCATATATGCATATAGCTATTGCCATTGTCTCTTTCAAAGATTTCTAACTAACATTCTTTCTTACTTTTGGCCTTTTAATGCATTATATTGAAATTACAAATGTACATCACCTTATAATTTTAGTATAATGCATGCCTTGTAGATTTTCATTAATCATCAAGCTTGATTTGCTGAATTTCATGAAAACTGTTCTTGAATTAAGATAGTTACATAAATAATGATCTAGCTTGACTATGCAGGTAACATCCCTATATAACGATTATAAAAAAAAATGGACAAGCTAGGTAGTGAAAATGTCTTTATACAGACAAATTAAAAAAAGATTAGAGTTAGTATATGACAATAAACACCATAGATAGAAACAATAAATGTGGTCAGATGGTCACGTTTTAATATTCTTGATTTAATTTAAAACATAGAGCGCACTATTACAGCCGTGATGTCATTATTCGAGGAATGTATACATGTACAAGTCTCTTTCTTGTTCATATAAAAAAATTCTTTCTTGTTTCTTGTTCTTAAACTACTTTGGGGAAAAAGCCAATAATACAGCCAGTCATTACAAGTTTATAGATTCTTTACTGAATGAATTATTCTTACTTGTATGTGTATTAGAATACCTGACATTTGTATAGATCTTCTTGTTTCTCTTTCCAGTCTTCTAATTCATTGACGAACTTCTTTAATATTGCGTCTTTTTCAGCTGACGATAGCGATCTGTTTACTTGATTTTCAGTAGATATTGTATCTAGAAAAAATAATAATAAACGGGTTAAAACAATAGACAAAAATCAAAAAAGAAAAATAAAGTGTTAAAATACCTTTTTCATTTAGTATTAAATTTTCATTTTTTTCTATATTCGTGGATGTTCTAAAATTAAAAAAAAATAGTATCAATTTTTTAGTTGTTATTCTTTATTTCCAAATAAAAAAATGTGCTGAATTTTTAATATCTTCACATATAATGAACATATTATATGCATATTATTCCTAATTTTACTAAAATTTGTTTTTTTTTTTCTTTTGACTATGCATTTTATACTTTCTGATCACAAATAGAAACTAACTGAATCCATTACTAAATGACAATTAAAGTTATAGATAAAAATTCATTTATACAAGATGTTTGAAAATTCCAATGACTATGTTTTCATACTGACTTCCTTGTCAAGTGCTATGCTAAAGCTCCATATAAAAAATCTCAATTTATTTTAATATAATTATTTGGAGCCATTATAAAGAATACAGGACTTGGTTTTTCCCAAAATAAAAGAATGAAATGTAAAAATTTAATCGTTCATTCTGTAATTTTAAAACAATTTTGATACTTGCTTCTGAAATGAGGTATTATATGCATTAATGCAAAACACGAAAAATTGTGTTGTAGCAATATAAGGTGAAGGAAACATTTTAATCAGTTTTAAGCATTGAATCGTGGGGTGCTGATGGACTTACAATTGACCAGCACTTTCATTGTCTCAAGCAATCTTCATATAATGATCGAGTTCAATGATTGTACTGCCATTAATTAAATAGTTACTCTTTGTTTTTTTATTCCATCGTCAGACCTTAACCTTTACATGGGACAATATAGATGGTAAAATATTTCTCAAACTGGTTCAAGGTTACACAAAAACGTACAATCTTATTGAGAACCACCTCCTTTTTTTTTACAGTTGATACAATAAATTATCTTCCAGCATGATTGCATCTAGCCCTATTATCACCACAATGGATTTGTTTTTTTCATTGGCGAAGATAGTACTCATGATTGTGAATTCCTTAAAAGAAATATTGTCCTTTAAAACTCAAGTCATTTCTGTTTATAAATTTTTAGAACTTAACAAGTGCCTATCTACTCACACTTGAGAGGAATTTTATAAAATTTCTATCTTACAAAATATCTGCAACTTGGTTAGCTGCTCAGTTTTGCTATCATTAGCTAGAATATAAACATTACTTACGAAAACAAATTTTTATGAAATTTATTTACCCTTAAGGCAATAGGCTATTAATTATAATAATATAAACTCACGCCTATTTTCCAGAAGGGTAGGCAGAAACTATAGATTTCCACATAGTATGATCTTCGCATATCTCTCTTGCCTCAATGACATCCATCAATCTTTTCATGCAAGCTCGTCGGTTTCAATTTTCAATTTTCAATTCAAATTTGGCCCTTTTTTTAATATGCCACCAATATGGTCTGCATAGGCCTTTCTAGGGCGATCCTTGCCGACATTTTCATCACACACATTCGTTCTATAGATTTGTTTTGTCAGTCTACTTTCATTCATCCTTTCCAAATGGCCAAACCACCACAACATACCTTTCTAGCCACTACATCTTCAAACCACATCGCTCTCTAATATCACTGTTTCTACATCTATATTTTCAAGACACTCTACACACATACTACGCAGCGATCACATCTCCACTGATACTACTGTAATTTTTCTTCTGTCATACCTAACTTTCACTACCATACACAAGCGTAGGGATTAGGACCCCATTTTAGATAACTAAGCGCGCTTGTCGTGAGATGCTTTTACTATTCATAACAGCGAGCAAGGTCCCATTCGCTTTATTTCCTGTATTCACTCTCCTTTCGATATATCTGTCATGTTTACCATCATTTATAAACAAACTATCCAAGTATACAAACGCTTTCATTTGTTCGACTTTCTCACCTTCTATACCTATACCGCATTCAGTCGTGCTTTCGTCCTTTTCAAACACCATCACCTTAGTTTTACCAATATTTATTTTCATACCCCCTTTTCTTAACAGAATCATTCATTTTATTTACCATATATATCCTGCAGCCCGTACACCGACATCGCAAGGATTGCTTGGTCGTCGGCGTACAAGAGATGTCCTTTCTTTGCACTGTGATTAGCCTTTGCAGACAGTAAGTCCAGCCATACTTTCTTCTCTTCACTGACTACTTTCCTCACTTCGAAATTCCGCCATTCATTATCTTTCTTACTAACATTTGTTCTCTTATTCACTTCACATACCTTTTTTGCTTCATCTACTAATACAGATTTCATTACCTTCCATAATTAGTCAACTACTGAACATTCATACTCTTTGACTTCTCCGTCTAGTCTCGGCAGTCCTACCGTATTTGGGGAAGGGGACAAATTTCCGTACCAGGGAATCGGGAGCTCTAGGCTCGATTGCGGCGACGAGGTTCGCCACCCGTCAGGCTTAGTTTTCTGGAGGAGCGAAACGAGTACTGGAGAAGTCTATTTCGGTACTCTGAATGTGCGTGGAGGTATAAATGATAAAATCGACGATATCTACGAATTGACGAAAGACAGGCGACTGGATATTCTATCCGTGAAGAGACTAAAAGGAAAGGTAGTGGTGAAGCCATCAAACACGGATACTTCGATACTTATTGGTCTGGCGTTAATCACAGCCCACGGGGATGCCGCGGTGTTAGCTTCATCCTATCAGAAAGATTATCTGAATGTGTAAACGGTTACGAATGTGTAAGTCCAAGGCTCCTCTGGCTCTGAGTTAAAATGGGACTGACACGGATTTTTATTTTAAGCGTAGACGCCCAAGATATGTTCAAGCGGCTTGAGGAGCGGGAGGAGTTTTGAGCTGATATGAAGGACATATCTGTGAAATGTGACAGAAACGAAAAGTAATGTTAGGTGATTTTAATGGCTGGGTGGGGACGTATATGAGTCTTAGGTAAATTTGAACATGAAAGAGTAAATGAGAATGATGATTGCATTCTCCTACTGCTATGTTAAAAGTTTAACTTATGTGTGACAAACACTATGTTTGACCACAGAAGGATACACTCATATACTTGGTGGAGAGGAGAAGACAAAAGCATGATAGATTTTATAATTGTGGATGATCGGTTGAGAAGAAAAATTGTGGATACGAGTGTGCAGTGGCTTCAATGTTAGTACAGACCACTTCTTAGTAGTCTGTCGAATTAAGGCTTTATGCCAGCGTTGGCGACACCGAGTGAAAACGATTACTAAGGAGCTAGAATGAATAAAAGTTGGCTATTATTTTATTTATGGGATAGGATTTCTATAAACAATGTTTTCTTGATATTATATATTTTATTTATATATAGAAAATATCGATGCACATTGAAGGTAAGAAAAACTAAGTACCACAGTACATATATAGGTGCCACCTTATAGCAAAAATGTGAACTAAAAATAAAGAGTGTTACCAATTTAAATTTTCTTATAATTTCAACAGCTATTAATACATATATTTTATCATAATCCACACTTTTAGAAACTTATTAAACCAACTAAGTTGACTGAGGGTATTGAATCAAAATAGAGAGTTGTGTGATTGGATAGAAGTTGGTCTGTGGTTGTTAAATTTAAAGCATTGCACTTGACGAGGACTATGTGTAAATTTTGTCTTTGTAATTTCTAAACCCCAATATATTACGAAAGCGGATAAATAATTAAACAAATAGGTTTCTTTTAAATTATCCTACTGTTATAGGCCATCATTAACCAAAATAACAGGGAATACAAAATATATGATAGTATTTTTTTAATAATTTTTTATATCTATTTTAATTACTTAGCAGAAGTTAAAGGAATTGGTACTCTGTTTTTGTCTTACTTGACTTTAGTGTTTTTCCATTTTGAATTTTAAAAACAATAATGACTAATTTTGTAGGAATCTATTTTTATAGAAAATATTAAAATGTACTCCTACAAAATTATACATACTTAAATCATAAATATAAATTGAAAATGAAGGTACTTTTCCTCCACCATTAAATCATTTGTTCCATTATGTTGTGTATTGGTCTCTTTAGTTTCACACTGAACTTGCATATCGCTGGTCGCTGGTCGGCATTTGAATGCCAACAGTCTTTCTTGACTTTCAGCAAAAGAATCGCACATTTGTTTTATTAAATCCCGAATTTCCGTGTTGTGTTCTACTGGATGAATAAGATCATTAAGGTTTTTCTTGCGTCTGAAAAAAAATTAGAAACCCTGTAAAAATCTGTTATAAAGTCGCTGTTGCTTGTGTAAAATAAGAGTTTGCTCATTTTAGGCTAGAAGAACATATTAATAAATCATACATGACATTTTATTGCACTCTAAATATATGCTAATGCTAAGCTATGCTATATATCATAATGCCAAAGATACTTTTAAATAAATTTGTAAGAAAGTACAGAAATTAAAGTGATCATAAAAGATTGTATAAACTCTTTTCAAGATCAACAAGTATGTTATTATTAGATATATAGCAATATAAATTCCAAAACATCAAGTTAATGAAATAATTTTGTCAGTTGTTGGGAATTGTAAAACTATATACAGGATGTCCCAGAACTCAACGTCAAGCCGAAATGGGGTGACAGTTTTTTATAAGATTTGGGAAGTTTCTTCATATTGTATATACAAATACTAGATAATTTTTCCTCATATAGAGTCATGGTCTATATCACCGGCGTAAAGTGACTCACTCCTACTGAAGTGAGGAGGTGATTTGATGTTTAGATGACCACCGAATTTACGTATGCCGCAATCCTACATAAAATTAAGGTCGGGGAAAAAGTATTTTCGTCTTTTAATATAATATAATTCAAGATAATTTTTCATCATATTTTATTTACATTTAATTATAATATATATACGCCATTTTGTAGGTATTGAGATAATCCCATTGTTGTAGAAATTTTGAGACTTCTGATCAAAAAACTGAGATGAGTAGTTTTGACCTAACCTCTCTTGATACCTAACCTAACCTAAACCTAGGGTGTATAGAACTTAACACTACCTACCTAAAGAATTCTTAAGAGACCAAAACAGGTAATAATCTGGAGGTGCAAGGTCAGAGCTATATGGTGGATGTATTAATACTTCCCAACTAGTTTATTCTCAACCAAACTTTCTCAATATTTGCTGAGTGCTTAAAGATGTGTGTGGTCTGACATTATTGTAGTGAAAAAACCATACCCTTTCTGTTGATCATTTCCGACCGCTTTTTTTCTACTTCTTGCTCTCATCATGAGTCTCATCAGCTGTTAACAGTAGAGATACGAATTAATGGTTTTTCCGGGCGGTAAAAGTTCATAATGAATAATACCTTTTCAATCCCACCATACACATTAGCATTAACTACCCTATAGTTTGTGGAGCCTGCTTGCCATTTGACTATGATCTTTTACGCACGTTCTTGTTATAGGTAATTCAATTCTCATTATTAATGATCGATCCAAAACAGTTCGGTTTCATTACATTTCACATTTCAATAGAGAATTGCAAATGAGTACACTATTCATTAGGTTTATTTTAAAGAGCTCATATGGGATGCACGTATCAAGCTTCTTTGTATATTTAGTTTTTTTCAAATGAGTCGAAACTGTTTTATGATCCATTATCTATAGGTCTTAATAATATTAGTTCTTAATAATATATATTATTAAAAACGAATATGCCGATCTTACTTTACTTTTTCCAAAATTACATTGATTTTATTCGTAACAGGTAGACTAGAGCGAAGTTCATCTCTGACATCAAAATTACCGGACTGAAAGTACTTGCATCAATTTTGGGCTACTCTTACTGCATTAAGTCCATGAACATCACAATTTTTTTTTACAGTTTGTGTCGCTTTTTTTCCCTGTTTTGTAATAAAACGTCAAAATATATCGAATTTCTACATTAGATTTACTCATCGGTGGACCGAAGAATAATAGAAAAATGGCGAGACACCGTTTTTATATCTTATTTTTCTCTTTTTAAAATATCATCTTTTTAATAGTATAGCAAGATACCAACAGCACAACCAAAGAGATTTTACTACAACTTTTCACTTATAATATATGAAAAACCTTTTTCCCCAAACTAATATGTTTACCATTTTAAGTAGATAAGCATATAATACGGGTAACTAACTTCTTTACTTCTTAAATTCTCTAACATGCTAACAATATTATATAATGTTCTTTTCCTATTTATGAACAACATAGTTTACATTCTTCATCATATCTCTTTTATTGACAAAATAATTCATTGTGGTTAACATCTCTATGACTTAAAAATCAAAAGTATAAATAATTATTTGGCTATTAGACACAGAAACTATACAAACTTTGATCATAATTTTAGGTTGAGTTTCACCAACCTTTCCATCAACACCAACCAAAATTTCACCAAAACTAATAGACCATTTTGTTTTTTATAAATCATTTCTCTGCATCTATCATAAGCTCTATCCAATTAAAATAGCAGTAATGAGATATGCAAAAAATTACTTTTTATACATCAAGCATTGCCAAATATTGGTCCCCACTTTTCTACATCGAGTATAATATTTCTATATAAGGTAAAAAATATATTTTACAAACTTCATGGAAAGAAAAAAATATTCTTACATAGACTAATCTATTGGCAATGTAAATCTATTTATAAACAATAATGTGTTTTCATTTATATACAATAATGTGTATTTGAACTCTCTAAATAGCCTTATGAAAATATAGCGCCTACTATTTACCTAGCCGCATTGGTATATGTGACACTCCCAACATCTGGCCCCAGATGTGTACAACTGCCGCTTTTGTAATTCAGCAGCCTATCCTCCTGCTCAAAGTCTTGACCTTTCCTCATCCTGCCATCAAGAATGTGACTGGCACTACGAGCACTGGGAACAGTCAGTTTCTGCATCTGAAATAAGTCCAAAACATCAAAATAAATATACTTACAAATTTGACTTGTCAAAATGACTTCTGTTAAAGTTTTCCTATGATTTAACTCATTAAAGTACATTCTTTGCTGCATTAATCTATGTTGATATCACATGAACTGTACTAACACTGAAAATCCACAACATTTATTCATAATAGTGTCATTGTAAATCCAATTTTGCTTGGCTATCTGTTAAATTTCAAATCATAACAATATAACAGTTTTATGTATTGATAAACTATGAGATCTATATGATTCTGAGAAAAAAACAGCTTAAATAAATAACACTCCAAAAATTTATATTGTATCTATCAGCATTATATTAGGTGAAATTAGGTTCAGTACTACAATGTTAGTCGAATGATGTTTCACTTTTATGTGCTTTGATTGTAATCATTTATATAACTAACAATTCTATACATTATCAAAACATAGTACAGGACATCTCTTATAAATGACTGGACTGTTTTATAAAGTTTTATCACATCACTGCTAAGACAAACCATCCCATAATCTTATTTCAGATTGAGAGACTAAGACTTTAAGACTGCCATATTGGTCGAGTGCCAGTTGGGGGCTGTTGGAGGTTATGGACTAGTAGATTCTGTATATATATATTACTTACAACAGTATCAAATTCAGTTTTCAAACCAACATATTTTAGTGACATTTCAATATCAATGAACGGTTTTCTAGAATCGTCTCTGAGTCGGTGGTTCTCATCACAGCTCAACATATGACACCTTTCGTGAATTATAAGAGCATTTTCACTGTTGCAGAAAACATTCATGAAATCCTGCAAATTATCTGTTGGAGTTAATTTGCGGAGGTCCATGCTGCATATACCTGAAATAGTAATATTTTTTCTTAAATATGACTCTCCACTATTAGATACAATTTACCCAGGACAATTCTCTGCGAAAATTTAAGAGAGAACTTATGTCCAATAAAGGATGTTCAACAAGAACCAATACAATTGAATAATGAATGCCATTATTCTTTGCTTTTGGAATTCACCTGATTTCAACTTTAAGAAGTGATGGTCTAAGATAGAAATTCTGAATTAAGATACAAACTTTTGATATAAGTTTGTATCTTAATTCAGTATTGTTATTAATTCAATATTGTTACAACATCAATGTTGTAACAATATTAAATTTCCAAAAAATAAATAATTTTTTGATTCGTTTTGACAAAACAATTATTTACCAAAGTTACATTTATAAATGTCAAAACAGGTTTGAAAATAGTATGGTCATAGCAAGATATGGGCTGGGAGGACTGACTGGAGGAGGAGGACTGTCCCTCTCACTCTAAAAGATGCTGGAACTTCTGAATTGAAAAAAAAATTTTTTTGCAAATCTTTTGTTCGCCGACCTCTCTCTAAGCGGAACTGTCAAAATCGACGAAAACTACACAGGAATATAATAACAAACACATTTTTTTATAGATTAAGTACAAAAAATTAACTTATATAAAATATTGAATAAAGTTATATGAAAACATAAGGGTTATTTTTTCATTTGAAATATTATTGAATATTTGCAAAGAAAAACACAAAAATAGCTAATTTAATCAAATTAATCAAGTTGCACCAAAAATAAAACCGACAGCTAATATATATTATATATGATAATCTGTCAAATCTAAGGGTTAACATTTATAAATTGCGTTTTTAGGATTCCGAACCAAAATGGTAAAAACAGAATCCTTATAGTTCGTCATGTCCGTCCGTCCATCCACATTAATTATTTGTCAATATTGAAAGCTGTGACATCAAGATAGAGTATATATTTCTTCTATATACTTAAAAATAAGGAGTGAAAGAAATGACAGATGTGAGTAATTATACAGAGTAAAAGAAGTGTTCGCAATTACAAAAGCATTATTTAACCTAGTGATGCCGCTTTGGACTTCACCGATCGTACAAGCTTGAGAAAGACAGCACACGTTGTATAAACAAAGTGGCAACATAGGTTGAAAAACAATTTCTATTTACCTTTGATTAATAGAAATCAAATCTGTCCATCTATTTTTTTCGCCCCGCGTTTTTCATTTCACATCTTAAAGGTATTTTAAAACCTATTAAAAATCTATAATTATATATTTTCAGAATAATCTGCAACAGGCTAGAAAGATGTATGTGGTTTTATTCTTTATATACCATATGGAATCGATCTTACGTCTTTCCGTAAATATTCATTATGTTTTTTTTTAAAACAACTTTGCCAAAGAAACCATAGTCATTGAAGTAGCCGTTCCTGAGAAAAATAGGTCAGAACTTGAACGTTTGTAATCTCATAAGATACATCCTCAGGTGATGCGCGCTCGATGCCCCCTTCCCCCAACAACCATCCCGCCGCCGCATCATTAGAGGCCAGCACGCAAGCGCCAGCAGTGCATCGCAGCGCGCCGACCCGTTCGCGCGCGGTCAATTACCGGACGCGCGACTTTAGAGGTTTAGGTATTTTGTTACAGTGTAACGTGTACGATATTGGCGTTTTTGAAACTATGATTGTGTTGCTGTTTAATAACAATGCCTTTCGCTGCTATAGAATATGTAAACATGATTTATTATTATTAGAATTAGCAAAGGTGACATTGCTGCCTGTGAGACCGCAAGTTGAGTAAAATATCGTTTACGCGATAATTTGCCTTAGTTTGGCTTTTTTATTAAGATGTGAGTGAAATACATGTGGATAATCAGAGACTAATGTAATAATACCTTCGAAGGCTTTTACATCGCCCCGCGCGGCCCGATAAACAATATCTTTCCTTAGCAGTTGGATAAAAACTGTGCCATTCTTATACACTATTTATAATTGCTCATATTGATGACCCAAATTATATTGTACAAACAAACACTTTCTTTTACAGTTTAGCACAACTTATAAGAAACTGTGGTAGAGCCATATGGTGACCAACTTGGCTGCAGCACAAAAATGGGGCAGCTCAATTTGTGATATACCACATTCTCACAGAATACAGACGCAAAGTAACAGCCTCCGCCGTTACGTTTAGTCCAGTGTGTACAGTTCTGGTAGCCCAGTCCCCTCACCCTTTTCCATCTACCCAATTCGCCCCATTAGATATCTTATTCCCTCCCAAGAGGTCGGCAATACACTGCTGACGCCTCTGGGTTTGAGAGCGTCCATGTGCGGCGACAACCATTTATTCTCTGATAGCTCACCTGCTTGTTTGCTCCTAACTATGTTATAGATATATATATAAAGTAATGTTTGAGGATACGAACCAAGATCTTTATCAGCTGAACAAAGCTTCGTAATGACGTAAGGGCACTCAGAGAAATATCGAGCCAGACAATTTAGGTCGCTTCGTAGACGCAGGCTCGTGCGCTGATTGAAATGGGCACAGGTCCGGAAAGCGCCCTCCACACTCGGCGTCATTTTTACACTAGAGATTGTTTCAATAATTAATTAATCAACCACAAGCACATTCCTGTCAAGTCATAAGACGTCTTAAAATGAGTTGAAAAAGCAAATAAATAAAATTTCTCATTATACACAAATATAGTTTATATATAATGTCATTTATATAATTTAGAAATAAAATTTTGATTTTGATTTCGAAAAGTACTGACCTATCTGTAGTAACACTGTGTGTGAATACGGTGTAACTAACAAAACAGTCTGGTATTAATTTGATATTTCCATCTGGTTCTTGTGGTAGCAACTATAAAAAAAAGACACAATGTTTTATATAAATTCTATCTATATTTATTCATTCAATTTGTATTTTTATATATTATTAAGTTGATTATTAATTAACAATAGAAACAAACATGTCTTCACATAATCACATATTAAGAAAAAAAAAAAATATTTAAAAAGTTTAAGAAAGATTACATATTAAGATACCAGTTAAATAAATCTTTTAGTTAATGCCAATTTAGCAGTCGCGACCGTACCAAAAGGATTTCCTATGCAATAAGGAACTTATCCGTCACTATGGCGTTACATAAGGCTGACAAACGAGAGCCGCTCTGACCATTTTATCAATAACCCTATCTCATTTCTATATTCAATGACAACAGCTGTCATAGATCTTGGCATTTACTTTAAACTTAGTGTACTGTTTATTTGAATAAAAAACAATAGACAAAAGAAAATGTAAGATGGTGGGTCAATCTCATACAGAAAGGAATCTGTGCAATATATTTAAAATTTGAGTTTTTGGTACTTCAAATAAATGGAATAATAAAAAGGAGTAAGAAAATTAGACTTTTCAAAACTGTAAATGCCTGAAATTTTGTCTTATCCTTTAATACTGTTCCTGATTAGTTTTCTTGAGAACTCCTTTAAGGAAAATCTCAAATTTTCACATGTTTTATAACTCCAACGATAAATAAAATAAAAATGTAATCAGTTTTTCTACATTCATTAACTTTAATATTATAATTTTAGGTATCACCATCTTAATGATACAATGAAAATCATAGTTACTTAAGTTTAATGGGAGAAATTCGCAAAAGTATGTTGTGCCAAATGAGAGTAAAAAATTTAATTGCTGTTTTGCTAACATAATAAATGGTATTTCAATAAACACAAAAATTTATTGGTGGTTACTGTGTAAAATAAAATACTTAGACAATCAGGCTGTAAGACACAGATTGATTGACTTAAAATACATTTCAGATAGTAATGTTTACATATTTGTTTCATTTATTTTATTTTTTACATGTTTAATTCATTCATTTCATGAAAAATTGGTATGGGCCAAACATTTCTACAACTATTTAAATTTCAAGTCAAAGGCAATAGTTGTCAGTGAAAAAAAAAATAAAACAAGATGAACAGACACCAAAGTCCCAACATGAATTGTTTTATCGAAAATTAAAACTATTTTTTTTTTCAAAAATTCTTACCAAATCTATGTTTTCTCCCGAACCAATAACAAAACTCAATAAGAAAAGATGTATGCAAGCAGGACTGGTACCGATCTGTATCAAACCTTCTTCATTTATAAGCTTCGGCTGTAGATCTAGTGAACTGGCAGTTCTCTTGCTTTCCGTTATATATTCCTCTATAAACAATAAAAATTTAAAATATATTGTAAGATATATATTATGAGATAGAAAAGTTTCTAAATTATGAATATTATATAGGTAAAATAATAAACATATATTTAAAAATAAAATTATAAAAACTTAAATCTGACTTTGGAATAAACATCCAAAGAAAGTATAAAAAAAACTATGTGTTTCACTGAGAGATAATGATTATTGAAACATGCAGCCAAATGTGGTGTTATTTCGTGTAGTGAGACTTCTATTATGGTATTATTCACTAATTTACATTTTAAAATTGAACATGCTATATTTTAGAGAAGTGGTAAATTAGGAGTTTATTTTGAGATTAAAAACTGCAACCCAAACTTTAGATTTGTGGATTTATTCTCTTTGTTGTGCTCATGTATTCTTCTTTTAGTATTTCAAATATACATATTATATACTCTAATATATAATATGTATATTTTTATATGCATATTATATACTAAAATATTATATATAACAATAAATAGCAGTATACTAACTAAGAGTACAGAGTATTAAAGACCTAACAGTTGGCTGGTCGCTGTAGCGCTCAGTGATATAAGCTTCATTGGAGTGAAACATTCTCAGTTTGTTTCTCTGAAACGCAAGTATTATATTACTAATTATGCAACTATTTTATTTCTAAAAAGATAGTATAAAACTTTTATAAAATATCACAACTAACAGGCGTAGGTGTATTTAATCTGTCTTGTACAGACAAAGCCAACAAAAGTTGGGGATGACAACATTTCCCTTCAGACTTGATTCCGAGTAATCTATGCCAGGAGTACCTAAGCTGTAAACAGATTAAAATAACACATAACTGGCAGACAAATAAAACATAAATTCAATAGGAAATAAGTAATACTTTTTGCAAATATTTTTACTCATAATGATGAACATAAATTTAGTTATGCCTCCACTAATAAATAATGAAACATGAAAGTAAACTTCTTTATTTAGTTGTCCTACTTCATAGCCTAATAATTCAACCACATAAAATTTTATTTACACATAGCTTGTATCAAATCAATAAACTAAGAATATTTTTTTAACCAATTATCTGAAAAGTAATTTGGAAATCCTTACCAATGACGCAGGTATTAATGCTCAATGGAAATGGTATCCATATTGAAATTGGTATTGGGACTAGAATCAGGTTTAGAAAGGCTATCATACCCAGAGTCAGATTCGAGCTCAAGATGAATTAATATAAGGTAGGAATTTGTTATACAACCATAGAGGAAAAGATTATATTATACCAGTATGTATGATTTCTAGTGTTTCATTTTCAATATAATATTATTTAATTTGAGAAGCATAACAACAAAGTAAATTCTAAGAAGAGAATATTTAATTAATCAAAATTATATCTGACAGGAAACTTCATACTATTTGAATCTATAAAGTGAATCAAATAGTAGGTTCAATCAAATAGTAGGTAATTCAAATAGTAATGTCAAGAAGATTTTTACATATACATTTAATATTACTACAAATATAAAGCTGATTATAATATAAAAAAAAAAATATTCCATTAAAATATAATTAATAGTTGAATCAGGTTTTAAAATATCTATTAAAATAATTCAAATAAGACAATAATTTTAGCTTAAATAGAAAATGTTAAAAGAGTACATAAAGAATTTCATTGAATATAAGGCATTAACACTATTATATGTATAACACTAATGTAAATTGGAAATGAAATAAATCTTTCACTAGTTTGGGAGAACAACAAGGACAAGAACCCACAAAAATCTTATTTAGGCCAATATGTTTTGTTGCATTTCAATTTATCACCATACGTGATTCAAGTTTAGAGCAAGAAGCATTTAGTAAAAATTATTGCTGTTTCATACTCATCACGTCTTCTGGTCTTAAATTGACATCATTATATTAAACTTTACACAAGAGTAAAATTTAAATATTTTGTGTCAAGTGTATTTACTGGCTTTATTGATATTTTGCACAATTTAAAATAATAAGATTTTTAGGGTTTAAAATATATAAATTGACTGTGGTAACTTATTACTATAGCGACTACAATCAATAGCTATAGTAATAAGAATGAAAATATATCTTTCACATAAGCATCCCTCCTAAGCTTCCACATTTTATTAAATAAACTGTGTATATAAAAGACATGCTACTAATACAAATAGATAATTACACATCTAACAATAGTCTAAGTACCCAAATAAAAAAGATACTAACATTAAATATCTTACTAGATGGGCACGGTTGAGCACCAAGCAAACTTAGCAGTAAGTACCCTACTTTGTCTTTTCGGCCCTGCGAACTTGTGCTAAATACTTCTACTTTAACAGGAACATTTTGTACTCGAAGGCTAAAAATTGCAAACACAATACAATTATTATTAGAAATCCAACAAAAAGCACAATAATAGTTTTATAATATTTATTGAATATTATTGTAGTCTTTTAATTATTTTAATGAAATTAAACGAAATAACTGATTAGACTTATCTATCAACCTACATAAGAATATTTTAAGGTATTTGAAACATCATAAGCTACTCAAGCAAAGAAATAAATAAAATAGAAATGTCTGTGGGTTAGAAATTTTATACAATAAAATATTTTTTTATTATAAAATATTGTGTTTAAGCTCAAATATTTCAAGTCATTTGTTTGTATGCATGCAATGTTTTAAAAAATAAGTTCAAAAATAAATTTTTAAAAGGTAATATTGTTATGAATATCTGTATGACATTATTATTATTATTATTATTATTACTGAAGTTAGGAGAACAAAAATTTTCATTCAAAGAAGTTGTTCCTAAACAAGTAATACAAAAAAGATAAAACCAAAAGTGCCAAATTTATATAACAATATAGAAATTTCTGTAATTACAAGTATAAAAAATTATCTGATTCTTATTTGGACATATTTTTTCGGAATACAAAGAGAAATTAGCATAAATGAATTTTGAATCAGAGATTCTGGCACACCATATCAAAATATGTCAATGAACTAAAGGTACTACATAACATATCAATCGTCCAAAAAATGTTTCTATATAACAGAAAAAAATGAACATAAGCCAAATGAATGAATTATAATTAACATGCCTGTAACTCAAAGAAGAAAGGTATTCCATAAGAAGACTTACTTCTGGCTTAGCTTTACAAAAGAAAAATACTAGAGCAGAATTAATTCTAACCATGGGAAAAAAGAATACTTGAATATCAATTCCTGATATATAATTTAAAAGTATCCACATTTAGTCAATTAATCATTCAATTAAATTTCTAAAGCTTTTCACTTCAGTCTTGTTACTCTCATCAATGTGACACAAATTAATTAAACGGTAAAGTATTAAAATTAGAAACAAACACACACAAAAAAAAATATACTTCCCTACCTAAGCAGACTTTAATGTATCTTTGAAACATCAAGGATTTCAAATAATGATATTATGAGACATCAGCAATAGCGAGGACAAGTACTTATAGCCCTACCAGGGGGTGCTGCATATATCTAATAAGAATTGGCACATACAACCATCAACATTCTAACAGAAGAAAAAGCTTCCACTGAATGCAGTATCTTTCATAGAAATGAGTATTAAGCGGTATTCACTGTAATATATCCCTTTCTTGAAAAAAAAAAATCCGTTTCCAATAATGTTTTCTCGGGTGTTTTTCTAATTGAAAAATGAATATGGATTAACTTTTAAATTAAAAAATATATATTTTACGCGACATAAAAATTGATGGAAAAATCAATCAAGAGAAAAGTTTAATAACATTTAAATTAGCAATTTATGAGAGAAATTGAAATTAGTAAGCAAAGACATTTATTCTAAAATGTTATAAAGGTTACTGAATATATTGTATTCTAATAGAAAACAAATTATTGTTTTCAGATTACATCAAAAGAAATGTTTTAATCAAAGAGCATCAAACTGTCTTGGGGTTAAAATCTTTAAATAGACCATTTTGGGCAGATTATCATACTCCACTTCTGAAGTATACCCATCCTCAAAGCTTTAATTTCAGATTGAGCATTTGGACTTTACATTCTGCTTTCTGGTAGAGTATGGGTTGGAAGATGCTCACAACAAATTGTCAAGATGTGGTAACAGTAGTTTGGACCAACAGCATCAGAAAACACAGTGCCATTAAAATGATTTGCTAGAATGTAGGACTGCTTCTAAGCCAAGTTTTGTATGCATGTAAATGTACTTCCCCAACCAAACGGGTATTTCACTTAATAATTACTAAACCTTATACTGCATAACAGTACAAGTCACCACATAAAAAATTAAACAATGTACTACAAGTTTTATAAAAATAACTATATTGTAGCCACTTTTCCATTATGTCCGGTGATTATATCGGTAACTGGATAAAATTTTCTACCATTAATTTGGATCCTGATGCAACAGAACATATTGAATATATATGCAGTATGTACACTATGACAAACACAATTATAAAAAATTGTTAAAAATAATACAATTTACCAATTTTTTTGATAACTTTCCAGAAAAAACCTACTAGTAGATAATTTAAATGTATTTAGTCTACTATTACATAAACAAAATAAATTTCTGATACCATCACTGCATATAATAGATAGGTCTACATATTAATTTAAATAAACCATTACTCACTTCCTGAATTTTCTCTTATCAGCTTCCCAAACTAATTCAGCATCAAAAACTGGACTGTGACTGGGAACAACGGGGTCTGTTTCTAATAAATACCCATTCAAAGACCCGCTGACGAAAAATGGACTTCTTAAAAAACCAAAACCTAGGCCTGAAACGTTAGAGAAAAAAAAATTAGTTATTCCTAATATAAACCTGGTTTAACTCATAATCATCAGTAATTACCCTCTTTTATGTGTAAAACTATCTGTACATTGGGTCCTTTTAATTCATCCATAATACTTTTACACAAATAAAAAATAAAATTCAAATACAGCTTCAAGGAGTTGTAAACATTTTTCTAAAATCAAAAAGCGACAGTTACATGTTGACATCGGACAATGTTTTAACGAAGACTTTGAATACAAGTTTCTCCCTCTGTAATCTATGCTAATAACTTACTGTAGTGTGGCCGATAATAATTTCTCAGCTGTTATAAGAAAGCGATTATCATCGAAACGCTAATATGTTAGTAACGAATTTCAAAAAAAAATATATGTATTTTATTTGACTTCATCGCTTCAAACATTCACAAAAGTACTTATTCGTAACACAGCTCAACAATGATATCTTTGCTTTTGATATTTGAGTAACTTTTGATATCCGAGTGGTCGTTTATAAATATCAAATATTTAATTTCAAGGACTCTAGGAGTAAGCACAGTTCTCGAACAATAGCTCTAGTTCTTTATTTTACTGCCATTTTCATATTTAACTAAAAAAAAAATATTCCATGGTTTTTGATTCTATAAAAATCAAATTTTTTTACATCTAATTTTTTTAGTATTATCGATGCCTTTAATCATAAGTAAAAAAGTTTAGAAAATGTGGTATTTTCCGAAAATTTCTCTCTTAAGGTTTTTATTACTTTTTGTTACAGTTACATCTTTCTTTGGTCTAACAGTAATCTACTGTTTTATGACTGACCTAATGATCTAGATACTGTTTCTCTATCACCCTCAAATCCTAGTGGAAAGTTTCTATCTGTTCCTAACTGCAACTTCTTATGTAATTCAGAAACTTTGGAAGTTGACTAAGTAATAAATGTAATTTTATGTTCATGTTTGATTTAAGCTTTTTAAAGATTTGCAACGTTCTTTAAACGATTTGTTTATAGTGCAGTGCTTTATAATTTTCCAGAAAATGCTCTATTACTCTAATAAACCCTCTCTACCCTTCAACTACCGCAAGAAAACCTTTTAAAATTAACAATTATTAATTCTTAAAAGTTTTCTTGCACAAATGTTTGAGCTTGAAGACCATAATAAAAAACTCCGACTTTTTAGTGTTGGATTTTTTCACCGATATAAATAAAACATCATCTCTTTGTATTTAATACTTTGATAAAGTAGGATGATAAGAATATGATTTCATTTCTATTTATTAATTGCTCACTTACATTGTTATTTTTAGCGACAGTTAATCTTTTTCTCATCAGCCTTATATATTGTTTCCAGTGGTTTTCCTTTTTTTTTGTGTTCGACTATCCCACAGGCTTACAAAGTAAGGATAATTTAGATGCATGAAGAAAATGCACATTAGACGTCCTGTCTTAAATGAACTGGAATATTGAATATTAGTATCAACAATGTAACAAAAAAATTAGAGCCAATCTAATGTGATAGAAGTTTTATTCATGAATTTTTTGTTATCAAATATTTAATTTTAGAAAAAATTAGGGCAAAACAGTTCTTTTTTTCTTGAGCTCTATACTAGGGAGCGTCCATAAACTACGTAGCTCGACCAAGGGGGGGGAGGGATAAGCTTAAGCGCTACGCTGAGGCACGTAATAGGGGAGGGAGTCGAGCAAAGCTACGTGGTTTTCTTCAGATGAAAATTTTGTTGAATAAGATAATTTGAGTGACCCCCCCCCCCGATGTTAATTTAACAAGAGGAATCAAATAATTAAATACATTATTTGAAAAAAATAAACTGTTAATAAATTATTTTATTATTAATTATTTTATTTTATAAATAAATTAATGTATCGTGAAAAACCACGTTCCATAGAAAAGGCTACGTGAGGCCACATGGGGGGAGGGAGGAGTCCTAGAGAGACTAAAATATGACCACGTGGTTTATGGACGTTCCCCTAGAAGCTAGAAGAATAATTCTATTGAAAATTCTTTTCAATAGAATTTAAAAAAATGGTGTCAGGTGAAAATAGCTATCAAAAATTAAAGCTGGTTCTGAAAACCTCTTCTAAATGATTGACACGTACAACTCATGACTGGGACTTAAAATAAAACAAAAAATTCTAAAAATAAGACTTATTAAGAACTGGACTTAATCAAAAAAAGTCCATGAAGACTAGAAAGACAGACACCTAAAAGTGTTACTTAATCAATGAATAAGTCAGACTCGATGACTGAGGAATGATAAAACAATAAAAATACCGGACAAGTGCGAATAGAAGTTGCATCCTAAGGATTCCATACAAATTTAATTATACATGCAGATATTCTATCCATCAAAAATGTTGACAATTTTTGCCAATTTTTGTTTTCAAGTTTTCAAAAAACATTAGTTCCAGTTATTTCGAAACTTTTATTTCTATTTTTAATGAAACACGTTTTAAAATGTCGTGTTTTTAGAAATATTAAATTTTCATAGCGGGACATTAAAATATGCTTTCCCATACATCGTTGCTTACATCACTATTTATACTCTAAGTGCAAACATCAGTTTGTAATTACAAAACTAATATTATTTTTCAAGTGATATAACTACAGTTTTTCCTTTACCCATGCTGAGACCCTGCTTTCATGATTCTAGGTCAATAGAAGTACCCAATAGGTTTTATTAATTTGCAAGCATCAAAATATATGGCAAAAATGACTGCATTGTTAAGCTATATTGACTTATAGACATGGATTTTTTACTTTTCTAAAATATCGGTATTTAATATGAATTTTAATTTGATATCATGTCATGACAAACGACATGATTCCTTAATTTTCAGGTTCGGAACTCTAAAAATACCATGTCGAACATTTAACATGATTGCTGAAATAGATTCCAGATTCTAGATGCGTGTTAAACAACAAACTCTAAACATAATGCAACACAGTTAATGATAAAGTTTATAATTTATAGTACAGATGGAGCTCTGCAGTTCTCTTTACGTTTAAGTAAGTATTTAAAATTTCATAACCTTTTCCTAATATCACATATTCCATAGCCTGATGTCGTATGGCATCTTGTTCTGGAGAAACGCCGCGGATATTCATAGAATTTTCGTGCTACAGAAGTGGCCGTTCGCACAATTTACAAGCTCGGACCTTGTGCATTTCTTAGAAATAAGTTTAAGGAAATTGGAATCTTAACCCTGGCATCTCAATTCATTTAAGAAAATTTATTATAGGTAAAAAAAATTTAGAAATGTTTAAAATAAATAGTAATCGACATAAACTCAATACCAGAAATAAAAATAAACTGATTTCACATGTTAGTCGCCTAAGTAAAGTCACAAATTCATTTAGAAGGCTCTGTATGTGCATATTCAGTAAGGTTTCTGTAGATATACAAGATTTACCCCTATATAAATTTAAAAGTGTTATTTAGCAATCACTCAGTAAAAAAGGGTATTATACAATTTCTGAAGAAGACAAATATCCATGGGCATAAGCGGCTCGACTTCTTATCGGGCTGTTTCATTCTTAATGGTTTCGTATTTGTTTTGGCTATATATATGTGCAAATTAGAAAAGAGCTACCCTTTTCTTGCTCGTTCTTCTTGAGGGAAACTGCCTTCCGAACGAGCGGTAAAGTGTAAATTCACAAAAAATTATGACATAATTCAAGTGTTATTTTGAAATCTATGAAATAAATATATTTTGAATTTTAGTTTGAATTATAAATAACTATTACAGACATAATTATTTTCTTTCAGTAATGATTTGACAAGAGTTATGGATAATAGGCATTTAACATTGAAATTGCAACGTCAGTAAAGATCTTTTTGAAAGCCTCTATACCCTTTATACCCTAACAACCTCTATATCCTTAATCAAGATCTTATTGTCTAAGTTGAAAATGAAAAACCAGACCATTAAGATTTGAACTTGCATGAAAAGAGTTCTGATGAATATGCTGTTTTCTAGATTTTTTTTTTTAATTTGACTCAAATTCATTTTTAAAGACTACAATTATTGCAAATGTAAGTATGTACTAACAGTATTGAGTAGTTTAACATATTATTTTATTATCAAAGACTTTTTATACATTTACTTGTAATATGTAGATAAAGACCTTTTCTCTACAGTTTTTTTTTTTTTTAATTTATAACCTTAGTAGGTATGTATATAAGAGAGAAATGATTAATTTTTATTTGTTTACTTAAATAATTTTAAAACTATTTATTTCAAAATTATAAGAAAATTTATTATTCGAAACCGTCGTAACAAGCCTTTTCATTATTTGGTATGCCATACAGTGCAGTTTGCAATACTTTTATTTTTTTTAATTTGCCCCCAGAAGTGACATCTATATTCAAAATTCATTTACCTCAACTTACACAGCGCCCTAAAATGCGGTCATATCTGCTTGACTATTTTCGTTCCAAGTCGTTCCATCAATGAAATGAACAGGTATCGGGTTCGAAAATGGAATAACAATTTGCATATATATTTTTTAATTTTATGTCACTAACATGTATATTTATAATTCATAGTATGTTAACCAAAACTGATGAAATATTTTATGTTACATAAAATATCTTGACTAAAATTTGTAATTACATAATAAGGGGCCATTCAAAAATTACGTCATACGGAGGGGGGGTGGGGGGGTCAAATAATTTGACAATGCATGACAAGGAGCAGGTCAAAAGCTTTGTGACGTCAAATCTGAAATATGAAAAAGAAAAAAGGTTTAGTCTTTTGTTTTGTCCAATAATTAAAGAATTTTGTATAAAAAAAAATTGTTAACACTGCTGTTTTCATTTACGTGTGACCACCTGTGACAAGGACGTTGTCAAAAACCTTATAATTTATGTGATGTAATTTATAGATAGCCCCTAATTGTTAAATATTGTAAGAAAATTCGTTTCTATACTCGATATATAATGGTACCACATTTAATAGCGCTTTAGTAGCGTTCCGTATCAACAAGGAAACTATAGTTTTGCCATGTCTGTCAGTTCGTCCGTCCGTCCGTCTATCTGTCTTGTCTGTTCGCAGCTTAGCTTAGGAATTTTTAGTACTACAAAACCATAATTTGATATGAATATACATACTAATCAGGCTGACAAAATGGTAATACAAAATTAAATTAAAAACTCGCAAATTCGGGATGTTTTTTAGGGTTCCGTACCCAAAGGGTAAGCAACGGGACCTTATTACTAAGACTCCGCTGTCCGTCCGTCCGTTTGTCACCAGGCTGTATCTCATGAACCTTCATAGTCAGATATTTGAAATTTTTACAGGTGATGTATTTCTGTTGCCGCTATAACAACAAATACTAAAAAACAAAGTAAAATAAATATTTAAGGGCGCCCTCATTCAACAAACGTCATTTTTTTGCTCGTTTTGGCTCGATATTAATAACGGCAACAGGTAGACGTTTGAAATATTCACAGAATATTTAGTTCATTCGCTTTAGAGATGGACGATATACATCAATGTATTGTAAACACTCGATGCCTCCGACTCTAGTGTGCGGGGATTTTAATATAGATTTATTGGAATCTAATGAGAATGCACTGTTAAAAAAAATATTTCGACCATATCGGCTTAAAGTCAAAACTTCCTCTTATTGATACCACAACGGGTTATAATCAAATAGATAATGTGTTTAGCAATATTGACTTAAATGCTGGCACATACTATGCCCTCTTTAGTTACCATAACCCTTTATGTATGCATTTTCGAATTGAGCATTAGATTTAACAACAAATAAAATTCCGTATCATTGCTATACATAATGGTACGGAACCCTTCGTGCGCGAGTCCGATTCGCACTTGACCGGTTTTTTCTCGTCTAACCCTGGTAAGGGACGTTGTTGAATAGATCATTCTAAAACATTATAGGTCTGTGAAAACCATTTCTTGATTTAGAAATCCGTTTGCCAACTATTAAGCTTTAAAATGCTAATTTTTATAAGAGTCAAGCCTCTAATTTTCGGATATGTGAAAAAAATCACGACTGTAGAATATTTAACGCAGTTAACAGGTAAACTATCACAGTTAAGTGGCTTTACAAGTCAACGAGTAAAAGTCGACTATCTTATACTTGCAGAAGTGAACTTCGTTAAAATTACATTGAATATTAGCTAGATGACGTTGTTGGTTGTGTAAAACAGGTAGTAAATATAAGTTTATAAACATTGTCCACCACATAATAAACATAAGTTCATAAACCACCGGTCCATAATGGGCCCATTTTAAACGTTATTAGCCATTTAACAGTAAAAGTCAATTAATAGAATTAAAGTATCAAACAAAAAACCCTTTTGTTTAAGTCTTTATACTGTGAAAAGCATTTGTGAAACCCTACACTGCGCATGGCTCTACAAGTACTTGGCCGGTTTTTAAGGCTACGAATCAAAATTGCAGAAATGGAACCTTTATAGTTTCGTCATGTCCGTCCGTATGTCAGAGGCATTTTATTAAAAAACTACAAGACATATGTAATTGAAAATTGTAGGCGTTTTGTATAAGCCGCTTATTTTTATTATTATTAGTTTGGTACATAAATAAATATTTTTAGGGGAACACTCCATACATGTAACACAAGTTGCATTTTTTTTTTTTCAGCAAACGTCAATGTGTGGTACATATTAAGACAGTTCTTTGTAAAAAAAATTAAGGTTTCTGAGCAAGTTTTCTGATTACGAGAATAGTTTCGGAAATAATCGCTCCGAAAATTGTTGAAATTGTGTCCCCCTCTTCTATTTTTTAAACCGTATGCCTATATAATATAAAAAAATTAATAACGAAGGTAACGCATAATAAATACTTTCAACGAAAATTATTTTGAACATGATCGGATATACTGTTTTTGAGTTGTTGCCGAAAAACTACTGCGCCTCTCCACAAAAGGATGTAAATACCATGAAGATACGTTCTTTTGGTGCTGCACTTTAGTTTACACTAGTTTAATATTAATAGTCGACATACCTACTTGTTTTTCTAGTTATAGACTACTAAAGTGCCGATTACTATTCTGTGCGGGAAACTTCGAAAAAGTGTAACAACGCACTTTTTTCATCTGTAGTGCATTTCTTTGTAATAATGGCTTCGGAATCCTATAACGAGCATGATCTGACATGTTCTTGGCCAGTTTTTTGTTGTTGACGTGTTTGGCTTTAGCCACAATGGAAAAACATTAAAAGGTTTTGAGTATTTTCTTGTATAGGTACTAAACAAAACTATCACTGTTATCATGAACTTTTTCATCAAGAAGCTTGTATAGTCTCTTTCTCCTTTTATGAATACCTATTGTGGCCCAAAATAATCTTCTTATTAGGGCTAACGAACTGATCCCTAGCACGTTTCCCAAAACTGTAGGTACATTCTTGTGGTAGACTTTATGAAAAAACTGTCGCACTTCAAGATTTTGAATTCAACATAGTAATTTAATTACATTTAGATTTGAATAGATCACAGAGAGCAGACGTTAATGCACTTTTTTAAATATATACATTTAATAAAATTGTAACTGAACGATGTCTGGTATTTGGGAAATATTTATGGAAAACTAATATAGGAAGTCTTCAAAAGTGAAATAAAATAAAAACAATTATTTACATGAATTTTGTCTTTTTGTTTGTATGTTTGTTTATTTGTACATCACGTAAAAGCATTTAACATTGTTTTCACAAATATGTTGTTAGAGGTCTAACTTAAAAAGTAGAGTATGTTTTATCTTGATACGCTGCCAAAAAGTCGGGTTATATGCAAAACTCTCTTGAGCTTCAAACTGCATTTGATTAAAGAACATTATTTTTAGAATTGACAATAATGTCTGTATTTTCCCTCTCATTATTACATTATCTGTTATTCTCTGTTATTATTATACCTTAAAAGTTGAGACGATATTGTAGTGGACACAGCGTCATTATATTTGACGGAAGATAACGATGTAATAATTTATCTATGGCCACGCAGACAGAATTACAGGTGTAACGGATAATATAGTTGAGGTATATAATAATATCCTTATGCAGTGATATAAAATTTATTATAACACACATTACAAATTGCGCTCGCTCTACTGTACCGTCTTTCGTATGGAGGTTCGTTTTATGATTGGTGTAATTTTTTTCCAGTTTTGTGTTAAAAAAAATTGTATCAATATAACATGCATTACCTTCATATGATACAGTTATAAATTTATATAATACATTATAAAATTTAATTAATGGAAATTTGGGTGAATTTGGGACTCTGTCAGATAGAATTGACTGTTCAATATGTTCAAATCTATGTCGCCTCAAACAATATTATCTGTGTTTCTTGTCTTGGGTAATCCAAATTTTAATATAGTATTTGATTAAATATTACTTGTTTATGCATTTGTGTCTTACTTTGTTACAAAATTTGAATCAAGAGGCAACTTGAAACAGAGTAGCAGGAGTCCTTTTAGAACCTATTTTGGATCCACTTTTTATTTTTAATTTAAATAAATAATTTGCCATAGATTGTATTGAAACTGTATGATCCTACATTTTTTTGCAAATAATACTTTCTTGTTCTTTATAATTGGTAGGAAATAAAAAAAATGTCTTACAAAGTAGATAGCGTTCTTTATAATTTTTTTAATTGGTTTACTGCAAGTAATTTATCATTCAACGAAAATATGAGACCATTTTTCATTACCTGGTATAAAATTTGTAGGTACGAATATAATTTTAAATTTACACGAATTCTTATTATTTCCAAAGTTTTTTTTTAATGTAATTTTGAGTTCTAATCTTTTTTTGTTGGGGACGACATGTATATCAATTTTCTGGTTAATTTCGTAAACTTTGTAAACTTCTGTGCTTAACTGGTCAAGAAAATTAGACGTAACAAAGATATTGAAATCATATGGTTAGTATACTTTGCTTACATTTGAAGCTGTCATGTGCTGCGGTGAATTCTTCTGTACCTATGGTAAGGGTGCCGTAATAGAAGTTGATTACATATTGTATTATAGAAAAAAAAAACACGATGATGCTATTATTCGGGTAATAGTACTGCATTAAATTTTATATAGATTCATAATTTTTTTTAATAAAGTCTTGAAATCAATTGATACAATGCTTTTTATAGCACGGAAACGCACAATTGCTATGGTATAATAATTATAATTAGCATCGACCCAAGCAAACGAATAATATAATGGCCTCCTTTAATACAGATATTTAACATTAAAATAGCACACAAACGTAAAATGATAATGTTGTTTTTTATATAATACTTTATTTGAATTACATAAGATAAGAGTGTTATACAAAGTTTTTCTAACAGAGTACCAAATTTGCAAAAATTAAATTTCCCACAATTAGGTCGGACCTGAGAAACGTCTTCCAAAGCAAATCCATTATTTATCTTGTATAATTCAAATACAAAACATTTGATTTTCTACAACTGTACCCCACGAATATGATGACATTTTTTTAATAACTATTATGAAAATCTAAAACCCAATACATAAACATATTCAAAGATCAAAGCCTTATAGAATTTTTTAAATTATTTGTTCTTTTTCTTGGGATCGAGAGAACGAACTGTACAACAAAGCCACATAAAGGAGAGGACACATTACGATAAATAAAAATAATTACAACACGAGTGCCAAAATGTGCTCTTTTGGCATTCGTGTTGTAATTAATTTTACTTTACTGCGTAAAACTAAATAAGTTCCTATATTGGATAAGATACTTTTATATACCTTCAGTTAATGAGAGCACATTAACGTTTATCTCTAGTAAATTAAATAGAAAATGTATACTAGCCATGTATATATTGCTAGACCAGTAAATTTCTCATGAGAAACGTTGATTCGTCCACCCTGTGCCTTTACTATATCGTCTTTATAAGTGAGAGTGATCTAGGCCGCCGCCTAATTTGCCTATATGAACAAGCCGGCTCTGATTATAATTAACTTTGCAAGTGATAACATACCAATAAAATATGATCTACGGCTTGGTTTTATGTCAAAATTGACTTTCACTTACTTTTTATGTATAATTCCAGTAAGATTAAAACTTGGCAAAAATTTATGGTATTCCGCGCGGATATAATCTCGAAATGCATAATACATATAGTGAACGATCGAGACCAAGATTACAACCAGAATCGAAATTGAGAGAGGGACCGGTATCGAAAATAAAAGCCAGACTAGCATCGGAATCAAGAACAGAACGGGAATCGCCATCGAGTGAAATACCTGAATCGAAAGCGAAAGATCAGGATCAAATGAAGAGAAGACCTGAGACTAGATTAAAGTTTATGAAGTCTCATTATGATTTTTTTTGTAAATATAGTAACATAGATACGAAATACTCTGATTTTATATTATATGCTTTTTGTGCGACGAGAAAACAATCTCATTTATTGGTGTGTTTAGGAAAATATGTATTATCTATCAAAATAGTTTATCAAAATTATTAGAAGTCTATGTCTATGAACACAAATTTTGTTAAAATTGTACTAAAATTATCTATTTCTTTAGTTAAAAAACATATGCTTATAGACTTCAGATAAAATAAGAAATTTATTTCACTCCAAATGTGTACAAACATTTAAATAACTCATTTTGAAATTTCATTAATTACTACGAGTGGAATATGCAGCTTTTACCTCATTTAGTTGTTATTTAAAATCAAATAATATAAGCTTACTGTAACATAACTTAAAAAGCTTTACAATTGACTTCTTTTCTAATACGTAAATGGTTACGATGTTAAACTCTAAGGTCCAATAGTAAAATGAGATTATTTATATCACAATATCTACATAAGGTATAAAGCTTTCTAGAAAAATAAGTTTTCCTTTCCTAACTGTAAATGTAGAGTATCTGTGATGATAGTAAATTTGTGTACCTAAATAAGTATACGTTTGGGTTTCCAAAGAAAAGTATAGTATTTTACATCATTCATAAAATTGTATGCATTTTTTAGTTTTATCGAATTAAAAAATATGATTATAAAACGTGTTTGCAAGCATATTTGTATGGAACACTTTAAACAAGATCCAATAAAAAGTTAGTATACAATTAAAAAAAATTCACATTAGATTCGAATGAGATTTGGCCGTTTGGATATGAATATATTTACAATTTATTGAATTATAACTGAATTATAATTAAATAAACTATAATTATAATTCAATAAATTATAACTCAATTAATTATAATTACAATTTAATAAATCCTTATAATCATCATCATAAATTAATTTGTATGTTTTTGAAAATAGATCCTGCTTTTAAATTATAACTGCTGGAAATTCTAACGATACTCTTTATATGAGATCGTCGTCTATATTTAATATATATACTCTATGCTATTAATGAGTATTGAGGAGTAGGAAGTACTCAAAACAGCGCTCAAATAAGAATCTCCTAATTTCCTAACATGATATTTTATTAATTAGTTTATGCCATTCATTCTTATTATTTTAAATATTTTTAAATATTTATTGTCATAACTGTTAAATATTTTTATTTATAAGAAGTAAATAGTTTGTTTTTCTAATACGCCCATATATGTCAAGTTTCGTGATGCAACGCACGTTATAAAGGTGTTTGTTACATATCAATTTTTGTACATAAATAGTGTATACACTCAATATTATTAACGCGTTTTAGTAACCATTTAATGTATAAATATGAAGAAGTTTATTCACGAGTACAAAGCTTTTCGAGCTAAATCGGAAACGTCTAATGCAAAATGGTAAGTCCCATTGTTTTAAACATTTTTAATGTGACTACCTTCACAAAACTTCATTTAGCAAAATACATAGACGAGTCCGTTGTGGAGCGGTCTACCCGGCGAGCACTGCGGCCGAGCGCCGCGGATGAAGTGGATCACCGGAGCGCGACGAAAAGTAATTTGTACAAAAAACTAAATTCAGTTCGTTGCGAATGGCGTGTAGTTCGTGATGTTTTGTCTGACCGCACAATATATCGGCGGTCATTGTTGCTGATCATTTTTTGTGCAGCGTTTTATTGCGCCGGTAACGTCTAGCGTGCTTTACGTAGGTACCGTTCGTCTCTTCGTTTGACGTGAACGATTGTGATAATGCGATTATTCTATTTGAACAGTACTGTGATTAATGGTTATAATTAATACTTTGTTCTAATAAGAATACGATTACAGTTAGATCTGATAACTTGATGTCATGGGAGTCTTCAAATGGTTACGGCGGTAAGTACGTATCTTTTTTATCTTAATGTGTCTAATTTTATTTTGATGTGTAATCAATATTTTGTTTAACAGTAGTAATTATAACAATAGTTTGAGTAAAATGCGTCAAAACTCCTATAAAAAGTTCTCTTTGTCAGCGCCATCTACTCTGTATATTTAACAGTACCTATTTCATTCAAATTGAGTACACACTGATATCATCTGCTCCTGAGACCTGGTATATATATATATATATATACACCTGATATATACCAATATATATCTGAACCTGGCATATATATAAAACAAAACCACAATATACATATTAAAGCGTGACCTTTGTAAGATCATATCAACTACTTCATTTTTAATATACTTATGGTTTAAATTTTAGATTTTTTTCTCATGAAAATAATCTTCATTCTCCTGTGTAATAATAAATGTAGACTATCTCTGCAGATCCATTAAGGCATTATATCTTAATAAATCTCTTAATTTATGAAATAATTTATTAATCGTAATAAGTACCCATGGTTATTTTATTTAAGTATGTATCATAAAAACATGAGATAATATCTAGAGTAAATGTAAATATGCTTTGTAGGTAAGTTAATATGCACACATATTGTCATATTTTAATTTTAAAATATGAACCCTTTTAAATTCTTAAATAGTTTTTTTCAATGTAATTTGAAGTTTGTTCCAATAGCACTTTATTGTATACTTTTGTCACCAGGGTAATTTATAAATTCCTTTTATATATATATTGAATTTACACTGCGAATTGTATTAGTATATTATTGTCAGAAATTTACTAACATTAATGGAATTTGATTATCATCGGTAACTTCAAAGTATTTATGGCTATATCATAAATTATTGCAATTTCATAATTTCTTATGACTTAGGTATAACGTGGGTAATTATTTGTTATATGCTTATGCTTCAATTTTTCATTCGGAATAATAATAATTTTTTCACATTTCTTGTTCATTAAATTTTATAAAAGAAGACACTTTGCTAACTGTGAAACTGTGATTTATAACAATCTATTGTTATCTATTGAATATCTTCTACATGTGTAGTCTTCCCATAGTGATGAAAGAATCTTTTTGTTTGTAAGATAAACATGACTTTACTGTCCTTCATTTTATAGTTTTGGTATTTGATAACAGATGCCACTTATTTGAATGATTTTTTTGAATTATAAAAAGATTAAATTTAAATTTTACCCATTAGGACTTAAAATGACATTAATAAAGGCCTTTTTTTCAAAGTAATATTAGCTTTCCAAATATAATAAACATGAGAAATAGTACAAATTCAACAGATATTTACTTATGAAGTATATAACAATTTTGTGGCATTTATTTGTGTAATTTCTGTAATACGAAAATTTGATCGCTGCTAATGTAATCCAAGCAACCAATGGGGCCAGTTACATTTTTAAATATTGTTTTTTTTTTAACATGTATTTTGTAACACAATCGACATCAATTTAGTAACACAATAAGTCAATAACAATCAGACAATTATTAAATTTATAAAATTACAATTTTCATAATTCAAAAACTTGAATACAAAGAAAACTTGAGGAACTATAGATTTTGATGCAGTTTTTGACATTTAATAAGTGGGTACATATCTTCATAATAAAATTTTCATTAGAAACATTATACGATAGTTCTATACAATTTTGCAATAATTCCTGCCGGTGCATGATGTTTTTTAAGAATATTTCTATATGGAGCTTGTATTATGAATTTGATGGCCAAATTTTAAATTATACCAAATAATTGCATGTCATTCCCACCGAATTGGTGTAGAGATTGCATAACACATTTATTATTTCAACTTTAATATCACTTTTACTACGACTGTATCACAAGTGATATAAAAATTGAAATAGCAAAATATTTTGTTGCTAAGAACTTACAAATTACTGACAAATTAACATTATGGTATGCATTTATGTATCTCCGATTAGAGCATCGAATATATGTATTATTCGATTTGTAACCATATGACTACAGTTATATACATACAAATGGAGTCCGACTGTTTTCACATCTTACCATTGATTGTGAATCACCATTAAGAAGATGGTTTGATCATAAGTTGTAGTGAACTGCATTTAAGAGGGTCACAAAAGTGAGTGAGTGGTACTTTCTAAATTTTTTTTTTGATTAATTGTCTAAAATAAGAATGCTGTTTTGTCATAGGCTATTTTATTGCAATAAATCTAAATTTTTCAGTAGATTAACATATTTTACTTCGATTTTGTTGCTTTGACTTTTAAACTGATATCTCAATATCAGTGTATTCTCAATTACCTTAACATCTCAATATCATGAGATGTTAAGGTAAATCACAATAGTTGAGTTATTATAGTCTTAATCTATTTCTTTAGGATTTAAATACCAGCAAGTCTTTAGTTATGAGATTTATACATCAATTGACAGTGTTTATTTTATATTTTATTACATATCTCTATTTATTTTTTATATTCAGGATAGTTGAATGCATATATATTTATTAATAAAATATGTCTATTGACAGTATCTAATGACTATCTATTGAAATGATAAATAAAATATTTTATCATAGTACTAGCTTTTCTGCCCATAGCTCCCTACATGTGGACATAGAATGTATTCTTCTATCTTCTATATTGATAGATATTGATCTTAGTCTATTTCTCACATCTATTCTAACCTTGATACTGTTCCTGATTTCAATACCGGTCATGCTCTTGATTCTGCTTCTGGTTCCGCGCAATAAATTCCAACCCCAGTTCCGGCAATCTATTGTTTTCCTTTCAATTTTGATATTCATTGGTCACAGTTCAGATTTGTATGAAGTCAGGGAAAATGTTAGTATGAACATAAAAAGTTGGGTAAATTACTCAGTGATAATGTAAGTTTCTACTAGTGAAAGGACTTTTAGAATCGGTAAAGTAGTTCCCTTCATGGTACAAACATGCAGACAAAGTAGGGGAGAATTGTTAAAATTTCAAAAGTTCAGTCAGTATTGTCCAGAGTACATATAGAAAATAATTCATGTTTATTGTTTAAGTACAGTCAGGTGGCTACAAAACGCCGACATGTAATTCTTAGTGATGTAAATTTCATATAAACATTCTAAATATTTTATACTTTCAAAGAAAATAGTGGTGGGTATTATAATAAATATTGTTACATTGATTTTAAGTTTGTAAAAAAGAACTAACCATTTTTTTTAATTTATTGTCTATTTTCATAAATAATATTTTCATTTCAAGACTAAAATGATTGCAAACCTTTCATTTTTTGAATGGTGAATATGAGTTTGTACAAAAAAAAATGCTACAAAAAAAAACCATCCAATGAAAGTTAGGTTTTAACATCACACATTTTAAAAATAATATTTGAAAGCAGAAGAACGAAAGCGGTCTATTCTTACGAAGATTTGGTATTAATAATAATAAATTTACTGTGAGTTACTTTTCCTATTTCTTATTATTTAAATAAAAAAATACAATATAGTCCACAAAATATTTTTTTATAGTTAAAGTGACTATTTGCATTTCGCTCGTAAAATCTCTGTGTATGAATAGGGATATGCACTCATTTAAGGGTCAACCTGCCTTCATGAGATAGCCCATCAATACATACAAACATTCATGTCTATGGTTCCGTAGTTCCAGATGAAAAAAAACGAAATCCTCATAAGATCACTTGTTCACTCACATCACGAATCACTCATTCACAATTTGCTCTGAATCTATTGGACCAATGAAATTGACATTTGATACTCATGTGTATGTTTTTTTTGATACAAACAAAACTAACATAAATAACTGAATTTTATTAAAAAAGTTTTGCAAAATTCCATGTGATATATTAATTGAAAGAGCTTTTTGTAAGGGTTGCGAATATTTTTTTTTATAGTTATACAGGCAAACCTATAAGAAGTCTATAGTCTTCTTTGTTTTGGTTGGTTACTCTCACTAAGTATATGAGTGCACACTTAGTTTGTATCAGTTTATAGTGGTCTTTATATTTCGCTTAGTTTCATTATAAACTAAAGTATATAAGTACATATTTATTAATGATTGTCAGTACATAGTGTAATTTGCATAATTTGGTGTAATATAAATTTTTAGGACAAATGAAATAATTAAAAGTATGAAATAAATATCTGTTTGTAATATAAATATCTAAATAGTATACTTTCTATCCTCAGTTTTAATCAATGTATTCAAAAATAAATGATAAGACAATTCAGCAATAGACAATATATTTAGCAATTTCCATGTACAATCTGGCACCATACATGCTATTCTAGTTGCCACAGACAAATTTAGATAAGATTTAAAAAATATGATAGATGTTCAACATACGGGACTTTTTCTATGTTATTTGAACTCGCACTTGTCCGGTATTTATATACAGAGATTTCAAATAACTTTAAAACAAATTGAGAAAGTTTTTGCCATCTTCTCTTTCCACATTAAGACTGTGGTAATGGACATTGATTATTAATATAATATATCAAATTGTAAAATTTACTAGTCGCACTTTTTCCGCTAAAATGTATTCAAATACCTAGGTATAGCCGATAGTTTAGTTATCATTGCATTCTGCTATTGCGAGCACATTGGCATGAGGTCAGTCTATTGTTGGCAAACTCAATTTAAACGTATTGAAAATCACTATGGGACTGATTGGTAAATCTCTGTGTTAGAGATACACATGGATGCCTTTATGTGCCTATTTTATTAGTGAATCTTGTATAGGTACATTCGAATTCAGAGCATACATACCTGTGATTTGCACAAAAATTGTGGTGCAATAAATTAATTTATCATTTTCTTTCAGCCTTCTAAGCATTTATCTTTCTTTAATTCATTCATAAACATTATAATGAATATGTACTTATACTTAATGAATAAGTAAGTTTTTCTCCATTTCATATTACATTTTCAGAAACTGATCCTATTCACTTCATTGAATATTTACTTCACTAAATCGTCATTGAATTAAAAATATTTCGATTAATAAAATTTTTGTTCATGTAATAATAACAGTCCATTTACACCAGATAGTTGTGTAGAAATATTTAGTTTTTCATGATAATTTTTTTTTTAAATTCTGGAACACTATTAGAAGTTGTCTTATGGTTACCCATCAATTATTGTGTTGTCTATTTGGCACTGCATCAAATTTTTGAAGTTCTGTGGAATATAGGTGTTTTCTATTACCTACTATTATCTATTATCTACTATTACCCATTATCTAGTACCTTTTCTCCACAGAATTTCAATTTGACTGTTGCAGCACCTTTGACTGGAGATAACATAGATATATATCTATATTAAGTCAAATGTGCAAAATACCTACTAATTATCATTTTTAAAAAGACAAACTACTTTCTTTGGCATTTAGAAAGTAGGTAATGTTCTGAAATATTCAGAAAAAGTTGACAATTTTGGAGATAAGTAATTGTAATCCTTAATACATTAGAATTGAATATTGTCCATTGTTAGGGTTCCTTACTTCACAAGGAATCCTTATAGGATCACTTCGTTGTACACCTGCCATCTATAAAACCTTTTTTCTCAGGAATGTGTAAAAGTATTAAGTTAAAATTAATATCAAATAATTGGTCTACAGTTCTTTGAAGCTATAAAAAATCAAGCTTAATCATTCTAAGAAGACAATGCGATCAAAAAATATGATCAATGGTCATTTTTGTCATATATTTTTATATATATATGAGGCAAACTTGCGTCTTTTCCCAGTCAAAAGTATCTGGAGATACAGATACTTTTGGAAATTGTATCTGTAATAGATTCAAAATATGTATTTGCGAAATACTTTTTGAAAACACAATATTAAAAAAAAAATTGGTTAACCCTGTAGGCCAACCCTGAAACTTCCCGCTATTTTCGAATTTAAAACATTCGAAAATATACGGGACTGACGCGATTTTGAGAACATAGTACTAAAAAATATTAAAGTAAAAATAATCTTTATGAACTTCAAAAAAATGAACAATGACGAAATATACTAGTGTTATTGTGGAAAAGTGGTTGCTCTATATACGAAAAATGTGGGACAAAGCGCCCCACGCTTTTTCCAATAATACAACACTAGTATATTCGTCATTGTTCATTATTTTTTGTTCATATTAAGGATTATTTTTACTTTTAGTTTAATGCTTTTAATAGCGTGTTTTTTAGTTTTTAAAACTATGTTTATTTTTCACTTTTTAGTTCGGTTGATTGGTAAAATTAGTAATTTTAACAAAAAACAACAATAATTCAATTATTTATAATACTTATTACTGTTACTAAATTCTATTACAAAACAGTAATAGAATTTGGTAACAGTAATAACTTTTTTCACGCAGACGATACGTGACGAAATTATTCGATCCTGGCGATCCTGATCAGGAAGAGGATAAACTTATCAAATTATTGTGTCATCGGTCCTTGAGACGTATGCAAAGTTTCAAGTTTATTAAGTGTTTAGAACACGTTGAAAATCGTGCTCAAAGATTTTGTTACATTCATACATACATACATACATACATACATACATACATACATACATACATACATACATACATAGATACATCCCGAGCTAATAAAAGCGTGTTAAAAACGGTTTGTTTTGATTTCTTTCGACAACGATTTCTCGCAAACGAATTAACCGATTTTGACCCGGTTTGCGGTAATCGACGTGTTTTTACAGGGTCAAGAGCTGGTTAGAATTTGAAATCGATCGGTCAAGCCGTTTCGTAGTTATTCCAAAAAAACTGTTTTTTTTTTTATTTCTTTCGACAACGATTTCTCACAAACGAATTAGCCGATTTTAACTCGGTTTGCGGCAATCGACGTGTTTTTAATAGGTTAAGAGCTGATTAGATTTTGGAATTGATCGGTCAAGCCATTTTAAAGTTATTTTGAAAAACCACTTAAAAAAATTTTTTTCTTAGTTTTTTGAAAAATTCTCAAAATCTACTGGTCCATAGACCCAAACTTTCAGGAAATCTAAGTTTGGTAAACTCTTTGAACGCCGTTTAGTGGGCCTTTCGGTCAAGCCATTTAAAAGTTATAAGAGGCTTACATACATCCACACATACAAACACACACACACACACACACACACATACGCGCGCGCGCGCGCACGCACGCACGCACGCATAGATTACGTTGTTTGTGCTCAGGTGAAAATTTATTATATTTTTAAGATTTTAATTGAGACTTAAGTAAAAGAAGTTCTTCAAACATTTTATCACTCATTTTCCTTCGACGAGGTCTTATTTTCATATCCCTAAAAGAGAATAACCGCTCCACATGAGGTAGGACTCGGCAAACAGATTTTACCTATGAAAATATTTTTTAAATGTAGGATAAACATTAAAGCTCTTTAAGCTGGTACCTTTATTACGTGGGTCACACTTAATTTTTTTAGAAATGGTTCCTTAGAAACTAAAATAATAATAAAAAAAAATATTTTAAATATAGAAGTCCTTGAGAATCTTATTATGTATATAGCATTCATCTGTCAATTCTTCTTACAAATTACCGGCAAGAAGAGTATTACTTGTTTAACGTATAATTCATGTTGACGTTAAACAAGTAATTCTGCACGAAAATTAATGCCAGACAATTTTCGTGCAGATTTTCTATGACTTTCGTTGCTATTTAAACCAATGAGATAGTTACAACAGATTTTTGTTGGTTTTTCATGGTGAAGTTGCGCATCCCTTTCCACTGTTTGTAACAGGTTTAATGAGTTTAAACGTGGTTGCCTTAATCTGATTGACGATCTGCCTGAGAAACGTCCTTCTTTGACAACAACCGAAGATAACATCAGTGCTATGCGGCTCATAATAGAGACTGATAAAAGAGTGACCTACTAGCCGATTCGGACAA
>BGZK01002901.1:0-38013 GCA_005406025.1 Eumeta japonica | reverse complement strand
TTTTTCTTTATAATACTATTTTTAATACAGTTTTCACTTTCTTGCTTATTTTTATATTTGATCATAAATATTTAAAAAGAAATGAAATATAAAAAAATTGATCTCAAGATAATTATTATAATAAAGTTTTATTTCAATTTAACATTCATTAATGTAGTATATACAAATATATTGAGCTGAAAAAAAATATGAGCCATGCCCTTTTGAATTTTCCGAATTATTTACTTTAAAATATGTAAAACTTATCTGTGAATACTAAAAACAAATTAAAATCCATATAGCTCAAGTACATTTAGCTACCCATAAATAAAATAAAACATGCTCATTTTTCTATACTACACAAAACTAGTGTCACGCGGTACTATTTTAACCTCAAATAAGTAAAAGGATTATTTTTTTACACACGTTCACAAAAATGTGCTCAGAAAATTTATTCTAAAATGCACAATTGATTCACATTTAAAATTTTCATAAAAAAATGATAAAAAAACTGTATTTAAACTTAAATTATCCGCATGGGATCACAGTATTTTCGCGACTTAAGAAAATCGGTTGACCTGCAGACCATCCCTAAAACTTCCTGTGATATTAATTGATGTGTTTTTAACTCTTTAGTTCAAAAATACCTTAAGTTTAAAATTACTTGTTAAAAGTTGTCTCAGAACTCAAAGACTTATCTTTAAGCTTTTCGAGTTCAAACTTTCGACAAAACAGTTGACCTTATAGGCCATTCAAGAAATTTTTTGGTAGCTTCAAACTCAGACTTCAAAAATTAGCGAGTGGTTTGTAAGTTAATATATAAAATATGTTTTTAAAATGTTTCGATAATGATGTTTCTTCAACGAATTGATGAAACTGTACTTTTTTAATTTTCAATCTGCTATAACTTTTGAATAGGTCAACCCATTTTTACACACATAACAGATATCGATGCAGTTTTGCGAGTCCTATAAATAAACGGAAATTGATTGAAAATTGTAAACAAAAATTGATCACATAAAAAATTACGGAGTTTTTTTGAAAAAAATCAGTTTATTAGATTTTTTTCGTTCACGAACGAATCAACCGATTTTGTCCGGCTAAATGGTGAACGACGTGGTTTTTGATGTTAAGAGCTAATTAGTTTTTGGAATCGATTGGTGAAGCTGTTTAAAAGTTATTACAAAAAAAACACATCTGGAAAAATATTTTTCGTAGTTTTTTTGAAATATCTTGGAATTTTTCGGTCTGATTCGGTTCAAGTTTAAAAAAAAAATCTAAGTTTGATAGAACTCTTTGGAATTCCAAAGTTTTATACCAATCGGTCAAGCTGTTCGAAAGTTATAAGAGGTTTACATACTTCACACACACACACACATACACGTAGTGACACCCTATCGAGAATCGTCAAAATACCTTCCTAGGACCTCAAAACGTCGAGATCTAATGAAAATTCGACTTTCGAAAAATGGTGTAAAACCTATAACTTCCCGATTTTCGAAATTTTTTAATTTTCTTAGCGGGAAGTTAATATTTATTAGTAAGTAACTATTTGCAGGGGTTTGAATTTCGTCGCGGTCCCGCTATCTTGCTAACGCGTGTCAAAGCGTACATTTTAATAACGACCGTATCACCGGAGCGGGAGGACGCATCATTGCAGTCTTTTGTAGAAACTAATGCCTGTAGTTACGAAACTTTTTCAGCAAAGCGATTCACGTATTTTATGTTAGTTTTACTATGTACTTGTAAATAAAATAGCAATATTTTTCGGTTCATCATATAAATCAAAATTCAAAATTTATTTCATGTAATTGTAGTAGATATATGTTCAAAATTGTACATTTATTTTCTATTTCAAATAGTGAATAGAAGAGATAAGCCAATCGCACAGTGGTCAAAGGAGGGTTCTAATGAAGAAAAAAAGTTGAGACTTTAAAATCTGATTCTAAAACAGATGAGGCAATCCAAAGTGATCATGAAAGCGTAAACGAAATTAATCAACATCCAGAAAAATCAAGCGAAGGGCCCATTAATGGTTTCTTTAAAAATTTAAAAATAACATCCGAAATAATATTATTTAATTGTTTCATTTTTTTCACAAATGATAAAAAACATTGCTCCAACTTGATTGGATTTGGTCTTTCGAGACCTCAAGCGAGCAATAAAGTATTTTTCTTAGTGCGAGTAACGAAGTGTTAAATAATTGTATAAACAGCCTTCAAATACAAGGAATTAGTTGTTTTTGTAGCCGGTTTAAGATAAACATAAACCAGACACAGTTGTTTCTTTAGAAGAAGATGTTCTATTTGACTCGATATTTAACGTTTCACATTCATATTTATAGATTGTTTTTGCCCTGATTTAGCTGAAACTAACTCTAAAATAAGTAATTAGTTGTTGTTGAAGGCTGTTTAAACAATTACTTAAGAAGGCTTTTAAAAATCATTTTATTTCACATTTTTTTGTAATCATATAATTATAACTCCAATGACTAAAGAAAGAGCTCAAACATATAGTTAGAATGACGTACTATACGTTTTATAATATTTGAGGATGTTCCTCATCATTAGATCCTGACTTGGTGAATAGTAGTCCATCCTTTGACTATACCCTTTCAAATAAATAAATAAAAAATCGAAATCAGTCCACAATTGACGAAATTATTGCTGAACATACATTAAAAAAATATTCAGATGAATATAGGAACTTATTCTATATTTTACTTTGATTTAACATCACTTATACACATTGCATGTCAAGACAATCTCATTAAACCAAAAAAAAGCCTCGGTTACATGGCTTAATTGCAAAGTTTCAGTTTCAGCATGTATTCGTGCTTATTGTCGTTAAGAAGTTCTTTAGGAAGAATTTATCCGGTCTTTGACTAATATAGACCTATTGATATTACAATCACTAAACATTTTTTCTATTCCATTTTCAAGAGTTTCCCCATATATCTTCGAAATTCAATATTCAAAACCAATAAAACTAAAATGGGACCTTCTTGGATATATTCTTTTTCCAACAAAATTGGTTTATATACAACACAGTACTGAGTAAGAAACAAAAAAATACAAACGAATTGAAAACCTTTTCCTTTTTTTTTGAAATCGGTTAAAAACATTCATGGGCACGATTCTTTTAGCTGCAAATGCTAACTAAGTTGTATTCTCAGAAACCTCGGGAGTTAACTTTCATAAACGTAGCATCGGTTTAAATATTTACGAACATAATAATCTTAGATAGCAGTATTATGCGGCGCCATCGACTTGATCTCAGGCTGAACTCGATACGTCTCGGTAGAAACTAGTGAATCCAGTTCTATTTTTAGAATTTCAACCATTAGGTATAGTAAGGAGAGCCTGAAGATGAATAACTGATGGGAAGTCACTTCCAGAATCTGAACAGTATATTGACTCAGTACTATTGTTCTAACCTTTAATTAGTTAAGATGTCTTCTTTGACACCTTTGATTCACCTATTAAATTTCAAAGATTCATCTTAATGTGCAAGAGGACTGAAAAAACTCAATATGTGGCATCATCTCGAAGCATTAGGCGTGACCAGTTGTTTTTTGTAAACTATAAATATGTATGCGACGAAATGCATACAAAATTAACATGAAAACTAAATTTGACTGTAAACAACAACGCAAAGCAAAAACTGATCAAAACTAATAAGTTTTGATCAGTTTATAAAACCATATAATAAAACCCTAGTACCGCCATTCGGTTGTGAACTTACGTCGATGTGGCGCTGTTACTAGCACAAAACTCACTTGAGTGCAAACGTTGGCACAAAATTATAAATAAAACAGGATATGTAAAAGAAACTATGTGCCTATAATTTCTAAGAGAGTACGAACTAAAAATAGAAAATTATTGTCTAATGTGCTACATATTATAGTACGTCGTACAAATACTAGATTCTCAGTCAGTGATTAATAATTCATCTATTTTTGAAAACCTAAGGAGCTGCTACTATAAAAGCGTAGGATGCTTTTTGGTTTTTAATTAAAGTACGAAAGTTCCGATTTCAGAATATAGCGCTCTAAGCTTCTTCAACAAATATGTATTTCTTTTATTCAATAAATTTAGAGTAAAAGCTACTTTTGGTTTTTATTTTGTCCATAAATTTTAAAACGATATTGGTAAAATAAAAGACTGACTCAATAACTCAGCTGTATGTGTCTTACCAGGGCCCACGTACATTAACAATAGAAAAACTTTACCCCTGAAAACACCTGAGCGAATGATCTGTTGATTGAACTGCTGGCCGTTACTGTTCACATATTGTTCGATCCAGTCCTTATAAAAACTTCCGATACGTTAGTGAGTAATGTAGGTTATCAGGTTATCGCCATTTGCACTCATTGCACCATCAGGTGCAACGATCGAAATATGAGCCACTGATCTGCTCGTGTAGTTTCTAAACCATATGAACTAACGTCTCGCACCTGAAAATCTACGTGGACACCATGACGTTGCTTTAATGATTAAAGCTGGGCTCATTAAAATCTTGACGATCTTCTGCAAGATGACAACAGTTCAGTCGATATTAGGTGTTCGACTGTACTCTCAATGATTAAGTATTGTCACTGAGTGTTTTGAAAGAAAAAAAGTACATGTGTAAGATAGATACAACACAACTGCCAAAAACGACATAATCTTAAAATAAAATAACAAAGAAATATCAAAAACGTAACAGGCCTAAAAAATCATACTAATATCATAAATGCCAAAGTAACTCGTTTGTTTCGTTTTGAAGGCGAAACTGCTGAAAGTGTTATAAAATTTGGTATTGATATATATTAAAATTTTGAAAAGCTCATAGGTTGTTTTTGTTTGTTTATCTATATGTACTTTAACAATGGTTAAGTCGATTTTAACGAAATTTGGTACATATTAAGCAATAAAATATATCGTGGCGTAACATAAGCTACTGTCTTTTTCTCTCTCTTTCTCTCTCTCCCTCTCTCTCTCCTTTTCTCTACATGACTGTTTGTCGTCTTATAACTTAACAATCGTATAACTAAATCCGCTAAAATTTAATTTACTGATTACTCTACAAATATATATAAAGAAAAACAGATAGATTTGTAAATATATACAATTTAATATTGAAATAATTGTAATAAAACATATCAAAATAATAATATATAATATATACCTCGTCTATTTCGCAGAAGGATAAGTAGAGACTATAGATTTCGACATGGTACGATCTTTGCACATCTCTATTGCTTCACTGACATCTATCAATCTTTTTTGCAAACTCGGCCGTTTCAGGTGCTTAAAATTTGACCCATTTTTAATATGCTACCAATGTGGTCTGCAAAGGATTTTCTAGGGTGACCTTTTTCAACCTTTCCATCACAGACATTTGCTTTTTAGATTTCTTTTCCCAGTCTACTTTTATTATCCTTTCCACATGGCTAAACCACCGCAACATTTCACTTTAGTTACTACATCTTGCTTCAAACCACACCATTTTTTGACATCACTGTTTCTATATCTATCTTTCCGAGACATTCCATTCATACTACGCAGAGATCGTTTCTCATCCGCATTGATCTTACTTTCTTTTCTCTTCTGCCATATCCAGATTTCACTACAATACATAAGCCTTTTTATTATTCGTAATAGCAAGTAAGGTCCCATTCAATTTATTTCCCTCATGTAAGCTCCTTTCGATAGCTTTGTCATGTTTACCATCATCATGTTTACCAATGGGGTTAAAATGGAATTATTTAGAATTTTAATAAACATCAAAATCTTAAGGAAGATTCTTTATTTACGTCAGCGGAATAGCGGTCGTGAACGATTATTAAATAAATAAAACGATAAGTAAAAGCTAAAAAAATAAAGGAAGTTAGTAGACCCGAAAGTAATGTTTCTAAACAAAAATATCCCTCCCTCTCAAATGTACAGACTTAGTATACTGAAAAGATTAATTTAAAAATTATTAGAAAGTTCATCAGACTATGTAATGCATACAAACGTAATTATGTACATAATTCCTTCTTGTACAACCAGCCCCTTGATTTTATTTTTTGATAAACAATAATCACAATGGCGAGTCGTCGTCCTATTTGAACACATATTGTGCTGTGATGTTTTTGTGTATATGTTTGTTTGTGGTGGTGCGAGCGCGTGAGTATCTAGATGAAATACATACTTACATTTATGAAACTTGTCCTTCTCTCGCCCTCGACAGGTAAATCACTTTTCGTGTAATACCTGAATGAAAAAGTTTTAATTTTATTAATACAATACACAAAAAGATTTTCAGCTTCACGAAATCCTTTTAGAAGATGAAATATTCTGTCTGAAGTAATTACTATGAATTCTACTTAAAAACCTTAAACTGTATCGCAAAATCCGCGGTAACTAAAACGAAAGTGAGATAGAATACAAAAATAGAAATTTTAGAACTAAATTTGGGCAAGCGACTTAGGCGCCGAGTGTTCTACGATGTTGTATTGAAAAAAATAATCTAAGGTCACATAAGTAAGTGGTATGTCGCGCGTTTGCGGGCACGTGCCAAAATGAAATTCCTAACGTCTACAACTGTTTCAATCACTGGTAAAACACATACAAGTAATATGATTTAAACAAACAGTTACCGGTAGTTATAAAGCAGGGCCCAAAATATATGGATAGAGGTGATGTACACCACCTAATGTCAGATGTGGATCCACTTTATATACTCTTTAATTTATTATTAATAATATTTCATATTTATTACATCGTACCATTTGTTTTGTAGTCTCTGCCTACTCTGCTGGGAAACAGACGTGAGTTTGTAATAAAACATATGATAAAGAATAGTGTTTATGAAAAGCTAATGCTCTAAAATAAGATAGTGTTTTCAAGACATCTTCATCGAATGAAAGAAAAATAGTACATTGTCATTTTTATTTTTCGTGGGCCGGTAGGTCGTCGGGTTATAGCTCCACTATTATTATGCAGACCGTATCGAAACTACTGAAACAGTTGTCACATATGAACTACCAGACATTTTTATTGTGAATTTACAAATGATTTATGGCTAGTTCGTAATACATCTCAACATACTTACGCCTGTTCAAATACTTTTTCATATTTCCCACGAAAATTGTTAATTAAACGATGAACAAACTATATTTTATTATTAGAAAATAATGCAGCGTGTTTTTAATAATTAAATAATGCTGTCAGCCTACCAAACCATAGCACTCAATCATGAGGAAGTAATAAATATAACCATATCAGTACAAAATGCTTCCGACAAATACATACTGCTTTCAATAAGTCATTTAGATATCTTTAAGTGGTAAATTAGATTTTGTGCTCCTTAAAATAATCTTCTAATCAAAGCCACAAAATTACTAGCCTTAATAACGTTAATACACAAAGTTACTACATTTCAATTTCACGACCTTTATAACGCCATAAATCACACTTAGTTCACTGACAAATGTTAGGTAATCGTAAGTAGGTGTGTGTTCGACACACGCTTAACGAGGTTCATAAGTTACACCTTTTAGGTGTGTGTGTGGAAAAACGGTTGACCCTGGCAGTGTCCCAGGACTTCTCGCTATTTTTAAGTTTGAAGCGCTCGAAATTTAATTTTGTCTACAAAAAATGTGACAGCATTTAAAAAATCAATGGAACTACAAGTTTAAGAGTTTCTAAAAAAAAACCCATTTTGAAAAATTTTTCGAGAACGAAATTTGACGAATTAATCAAATGATGTCAGTTCCGTTTGCGAAGTTTAAAGATTTTAAGCATAAAAATTAATGTAGTTCCGAAAGTCACTGGAAATTTTCGAGAACAATATCTCTCGAAATGACAAGCGATTTTGATTTCGTTTGCAGGTTTCTTTTTTAAGAACAAAGACAATTAAATTGTAAAATCAGACACAGTCGATCAATTCCTTTGTAAATTATGCGTTTTCAGGAAATTTAAATTGAGTGTACCACTTTTAAGTACCACAAATCGCATTCCCTTACGTCAAGCCTTTCAAAAGTTATGAGTTTCGCATATATATGTTACGGTAAATCTGATTAATTGAAAATTATTAATAATTATCTATTATTATTAATAATAACCACATGTTTTGGTAAATGTGAATAAACGATCGAAATTTATTACTTTAGTAGTTATTAATAATTCACACATATTGGTAAAGTTATAAAATAAATAAAACCCAATGTTTTTGACCAGCAGGTATTTATTTATAATATTAAACACAGTCTTACAATTATATTAATTAGAGATCACACAAACAAAGTTAAAACTAAGCAAACAACAAAGTAAGAAAGTCTTTCGTGGTACATAAAATTGTTACAAAATTAAAATTATAAATTATAAAAAAATACCCTAAAATTATAAATAAATACCCTAACGCTCTCCCCTATTTTTCCAACTGGAAATTTTGTTTTGGATAGTTTTAGCATTTTTTCAGTTTGCTTTTGGAGAGACTTTCTCACAGAATCTCGAACTTCTTGAATTTTAGTGGAAGTAGTGGCAATGATTGAGACAAGTTCTTCATCTATATTTTGGTTTTCCGAACTGATATTCGTTTCTTCCTTATTTGCATTGTCAACAGGAATTTCTTTGGGATTTTCCTGATTTGAGTTAATTTCAAGCTCACTCTGCAATTCAGGTTCAATGTGTACAGAATGGGCATCAACCGGATAAATATTCGAAGTAGGTTCAATTTGTTGACAATGGATATCAACTAAGTGCACGTCCGCAGTATGGTCCAAGGAGTTACAGTCGTCAGTGTCAGCATATTGAGGGTCTTGAAGTCTTTCTAAATCTTCTTCGCTTGTAATATGTGAAATATCAACAGCGGGCAGAAAAGTTTTTAACCCAATTTTTGGTTTACAACCAAACATAGCTTCATAAGGACTCGTATTTATTCCTGAATGGAAAGTTTGGTTTTTCATAAACTGTATGAATCTTAGACCTTCTGACCAATGTGTTGTTTTGTTGGTTTCCAACCAACCCCTTTTTAGGAATATTCATTTTCTTTTGGCATGGTTGACACAAGTTCAAATAAATAGTTATACCGGCGTTATAACGCCCCGCCCCGCAACCCTTGGCCACTTATTACATTTATCACTACTAGGGTTAAATTATTAATAAAAACCGACAAATGTGATTAATTTATCACTTTAACCTCGACTTTCGGTAATTATTAATAATAATAGATAATTATTAATAATTTTCAATTAATCAGATTTACCGTAACATATACACACACGCAATGTACATATACTCGTATAAGAGAAAATAATTTAGATTTTTCAAGGCAGTCCGCGGAAATTCTGAGATATAATTGTTTTATTGTGGTCATGTAAATATTGAACAGGGGTCATGCTGATAAGACTGTGTCGTATTGGCAAGTTCCTGTGATAAGTAACAAGTTGAAGAATAATTTAAAATACTTTTATTAGTAGTGATTCCCCAAAAATTTCTTTGACCAAGTGCTTGTGAATTATAGTCTCAAACGCATTTCTTTTATGTTGATGTTATAGCCAGCTGTAATAAAACATTAACTGTAAGATATTAGTAGCCAAATCGAAAATAATTGTAAAACTAAGTATTGTTCAAAGTCCTCAGTTCGACTCTAAAATATACTCGTACATAAATAATAGTCCAAAGTTGCGTAAAACTCTGTTTAAAAAGCCTGTTTAATTTACATTGTGTACGCATTGTTTACCCAGGCTACTTAGTACTTGATTAAAAGCTTGTGTTAAGGTAATGAATGCCATAGTTGTCAAGTCTGAGAATTGTTGTTTGTGGTCATTCTGTGCATTGTTCTGTTGTAATTTAAGATAAACAACGCTCAAATATTCTGGTTTGATTCTTATCATGAGATATTTATTCGAACAACAATAGCACTGAAAATTTTTTGAACATTAAAAATGTAAATCATGCAAATGAGACATTATGAAACGAAGAATTCATCGTGGTAAAAGTGATTTATTTCAATTACTATATTTTATACAACTCTTCTGGTTCCCTCTTGAAGATAACATTTTTCTGATATCTGATTTAAATTAAATATAACCTAAATTCTGTTCCATACTAAGCTTTCTTTAGCCGTGAAAACCGGGTATGCACGCGAATAGACAGACAGATATACAAAAAAAAAATCAAAATTTTACATTTATCTTAACTTACCCCCCCAGTTTTACGGTTTTGTAATCAAAATGACAACAACGGAACCCTTATAGTTTCCTCTTGTCCGTCCATCCGTACGTCCATATGTTACAGATATTTTTTTGGTTGTACAAAATAATTAATAATTTACAAAAATTAAAAAATGTAAATTCATGAAATTTGGATTATTTTGTCGTGTATAAGCTGCTACTTATTTAAATAAAAAAAAATTATATTTCTTAGGAAGGTACTTCATGTACAGAAACTAAAAATTTTTTTTTTAGCAAACATCAACGCGTGATACATATTTCAACCGTTCTTTAAATGTTTAAGATTTTAATCAATTTTTGATTATGACTATTTCAAAATGATCGTCTGAATGTAGCATAAATTGTGCCTCCCCTTTACATACGTACAAAAAATTTATATAAAACGTATGTACAAAACATCGAGTTTGTACAAATAATATACATTAGACAAGATTACGACAGGAACTAAATATAACATAATGGAAAATTAATATGACGATTTTTACAAAATGATGACTATTTATTTAATAAACATTTATTTCATTAAATACAAAAATTCAATATTAATTTGCTGCCACAACTTAATTCATTTCATCTATGACTTCAGCAATATTTATATTCGATGTTTCCTCTGACGGTATTACTGTGGCAATTGCTTGTCACAGTATTTATTAATAATTATTAATAATCACTTCAATCAAAACAATCATATTAATCAAAATGCGATAATGTGTAATGTGGTGGGACGGGCTTCGCCATATATAGTTATATACAGTCCACAGGTAGTGTGTACTATGGCGACGCGTCATGCGCAAGCGACTGTGCGACTCCCTTCTCCCTCGGTTCGATGGTGCTGTTTACTACGGTATACATTTTGACTATATTTATATACCAATGTATAGCGTGGCGACCTGTCGCTACACAGTGCACTCTACTATTAATAAACTGTATATATACCCTAGTATAGCGTGGCGAACCGTCGCTACGGCAAGCGTCGCTACGCCAACAATCAGGTTTAACCTGCGCCTATAGATGTTCCACATTAAAAATATATAAAAAAATTGGAAAGGTAATGCTTAATAAATGCTTTTAACGTACATTGTTTGTAATATAATCGGATATACCGTTTTGAATTATTGCCGAAAAACTGAGTTCAACAAAAAGACGCAAGTGCCATAAAAATACGCCCTTTTGTTGGGGCCACCATAATTTACACTAGTTTAAGGGTAATAGTCGATACACCTACTTGTTTTTCTAGTTATATTACAGGCGACTAAAGTGCTTATACCTACTCCTAGCGGAAATAACGAAGTAGTTGTTTTATCTGTAGTGTATTTCTTTGTTGTATCGGCTATGGAACCCTACACTGAGCATGATCCGACACGTTCTTGGCCGGTTTTTTCATACATGTCTTTAATGTATCTGGTTCTACAGGTATAGATATCTAAAATAAATGATAAAGTAATTATTACCGACACTTAGTAAAATATTGGAAAGTTTATTTTAAAACAATTACTGTGGTATTTGAATTTTTGAACGTTAAACAATTTTGATTCTCAAACGGTCGCTCAACACCTAAAGCCGATGCTGAGCTTATTCAACAGATTTTTGGGGCCTGGGTGGATTTACAGTAAGTAATTGTTGTTTCCTGTGATTTATTCAAGGCATTTGACTTCTTTCATCATGATGCATTGATCAGGAAAGTACACAATTATGGCGTGACGGGTCGATCACTTGGACTCTCTAGGTTCAAGTGACTGGAATTCTTGTATTACGAGATTGGCGAAAAGGCTTAGTTCTTCAGCATGAGCAGTGAAAATATTTTGTCGACTAGTTGATGAAAGCACTGCGAGATTAGTTTATTTCCGTTCCTTTCATAATCTCATGACCAATGGAATTTTATTATGGAGCCTTGCAGCTCATATTACCACAATTTTTGTGTTACAGAAACGGGTTGTTCGTACTATTTTATAATCTGAGGCTAAAAGCATCTTACAGAGATTTTGTAAATAAACTAATATTTTAACTGTAACGTCACAAAACATATACGAAATCCCCGTATATGTCAACGAGAAATATAGGATTGTTCCAAAAAAGCGATATTTATCATAACATTAACACTAGACACAAAAACGATCTTACTGTTCATATAACCCGTCTAAACAAAGTTTAGAGATCATTTAAGAGGTAATGAGTGCTTTTTTGTAAAAAGATTAAAGCTGAAATTTAAAACTTGCCATTTCAAAATTTACCATTTCATGAATTTAAATATGTATTTAAAAGAAGTTATATGGCCAGGGCTACTATAACGTGTCTATATATCTTAATGAAAAACCCATGGTATTGAACTGGTCAGCTATCAGGTTGCTTTTGTTATTTCTAAGTGTTGTATTAAATTATTAATTTCTCAATACTTTCTATGGATGAGTAAAAGAGCCATCCTTGAGTTTCTTGCCCATTCTCCTAAAGGTGAATCATCATTTGGAATGGGTGGTAATATTAATTTTGAAAACAATCGTTAACGATGTACTTCAAGTGTAATTTGTATTACTTACAAAATACAGCTACTTTGATTTGATTTGATTATTGGCAGAAAACTCACTTTTTGACGAGACTAATAGGCTTATACTGGTTCGCAATTAGTTTGTGCATACATACAGCAAGGGCCACACAGGGGTCCACTCTTAGAGTACCATGGAACTTAGTACTCCCGGGTTATTTGAAGTTGCGGGTGTCCGTGGGCGGCGAAGATCACTTACTCTCTGTTGATTCGGCATGCCGACTTGCCCCTTAAGAAACTTTTAAGACATCCGTTGATTCTAGACAATTATTTTATGGATGACAACGGTCGTCGGTAGCTTCCAAACCGTTCTGAGTACAAAATATACAAGAGATGAACAAGACCAGTGTGAGATGACAAAATCTAACTTAACAAATTCAATGTGTTTTATGTATGCACTCCAATCCAACGATCTTTCAATGTATTATATTTTAAACATGAATACATTCATTGCGCTGCAAATGAGTCCTCGTGCGCGCACACCGCCAGGAACCTATATAACTATTCACCTGAGAGTAGAATCCGGAGTCTTCTTGATTCGGACGGACCTTTTATCTCAGTAAAGGCAATCATGAAATAATGCATAGCCACATGTGGCGCCGGCCGCGCAAGCGGGCGTCTTGCATACTTGTTTGAACAAGCGTAGAATACAGTCATGTGAGTTGTTTTGTTAATGGTGCCCATTCCTTCTCAAGCACGTAAGCACGTAAGCACGTAACTCCGATATTGTGACTTGAGCGATATCGGTCAACCACGACGTGTGATTTAAATCTACAGCGTATAAATACCCGAGTCGCCGGTGAGGACCCGCAGGAGCCGAGGCGTTGCTCTGCCCCGTGGCCTGCAGGTACCCGAAATTTCATTCCCAGGGACGATCTCCAGCATTTTGTTCCATGATCGTTCCGAATTATCTAATCTGAATTATATGTTGGATTCACAAGTGTACTTGGTCACACGTACAATCCACTTAAACAATATATCCGCAAAAAAAGGGAGTGGTGAATATTATAATTCCTCACGTGCATTCTTGCCCTTGCGAGACAAATTATTTACCACTCCATAACCAGTAATTGGTTTCTTAATGTATATAAATTATTGCCGTCAATTTATTTTGCTTAATTTTTTTAAGTTTATTGTATATAAGCTAATTCTTTTATTTGCATTTACATATTATTTTAAATTTATTGTATATAAGCAGTTGACATTATGAACCATTATTGAAACTTTCGAACTCAAGTCTTTAAAAATACACCTAGCGATAAGTTATTTAGTTATGGGCTATTGTAGTTGAGTAGTACTATTGTATTGTATTATAGTATTGTATTGTAGTCGAACTATTGAGTTGAGTGAAACAAAAAAAAAACAAGTGGTGTCGTGGGACACCAGATAGGAACGAAGTTCCTTATTACAAAAATATTAATTTCAAGTTCTATTCGAGGTATAAAGAAAATAATTACTTAAGTATGTATTTTTATTATGATTTTTTTATCGATAAAAATAAAAAAAAATAATAAACTCAATGACTATAAATATATGTAGTCGATATATTGTTTAAAAATTAAATTTTCAATTTTTTGAAAAACATACTGCATTACTATTTGTTGGATATTGTTCACCGACGTAACACCATTTGTCGCGGTTGTTTCTTCTCGTTCTTTATCTTGTACATTGTCGGAATTTTATATTTCTGAACTAAAAAGAAAACAGTAAAATATACTATGTAACTTTGACATTGTTTAATATTAACCAATAATTATAAAAATATTAATTTATAAATAATTTATTAATTAATATTAAAAATATAAAATTAATTAAATTTAATTGTATAATTATTAATAAAATTAATTAATTTTTAATGTAAAATTGTAGTTATGTTTAATGACGCCCAGCGAAGGGGCTGAATGCTAGTCTCATAAAGAGAACAATATTTAATTATTGAAAATTATAACAGTCATCATATAGACCATACATAGACACTGTACAGCCATCATACATAGACTACATAAATTTAGCATCCCGGCCCGCTTCGCTGGGCGTCATTGAACATAACTACAATTTTTCTTTTAATTTTGTATTTAATAATAAATAAATAATAAATTAATTACATTAGAACAATTAATACAAACAAATACAGTGAAGATCTAATAAAAAAAAATATAGTTTTAATTAGTCGTCGTCGACTTCGTTTTCCTCGATTTTTTTTTCGAGCGGCTGTAGATTATTACACTCATGTAAAGATTAGTTAAAACTATATATATTCTATCTTGAATAGCAAAACAAACTGGACTCATAGGATGGTCACCAACGAAGGTTCTCTGTAACGCAATAGCGTTATATACACGAACAACCTGAAAATTGTTTCGTTTATTACGTTAAAATTATTGTTGATCATATTATTCAAGTAAATTAATTTATCTTTTACCTGATTTTCATAAAATTTAAATATAAAAAAATCAGAATAATCACTCAAGATCATAAGATAATTCATACCAGTTTGCTCAACCACAAATATGAAATATTTTGTGTTGGCAGATGTTTTGATGCCAATTATCTCCGATACTACACCGACAACCCTTATTATAAAAGAATTTTTAGTATATGTTCAACATATACCAAAAATTCTTACGATCTAATAATAGGCGATAAATATTGATGATTGATAATTTTATATGTATATAACCTTTTTACAATGAACTAAATATTTTAGCCAAATAATAATTTTCAAGATTTTTATTATAGATTTTAATTTTATTAATGTAAACACAGAATGTTACTTAAACAGTATTTACTATAAAATTATTCTTACCATAGCAACTCAATTCTGATTACTGTGGTAACCAATAAAAGATTCAAAATAAACAAGAACGAAATGAGGCCAGTGGAAGCGTCAATTGGAATATTTCCATTTCCAATGAATAATAATTGCTTGGAAAATATTTCCGCTGACTTGTCATTTTGTAATGTAACTCGCATATTTGTAGTAAATTTGATAGTTTTTTACATATTTCCATAAATTTGAAGATTTCACGCAAGCATTGATTTCATCAACAGCCGTAAATGAGTAATGGAATCTTATCAGAAATCAATTGAAATATTATTGACAACATTGTTACGTACTAGTTAATGGATTAATCATTTTAATCAAAAAATGATATCCATCTTTTCCTCGTGGAAATATTAACGGATATTGCAATGCATCATACGAACGATGGGTTTCGTAGATGCGCTGAAGGTTATTGCCATCACGCCGTCTAATGACAATACCGCGAGTCTCCAAATTCTCTCCAACTACCACAACGGCAACTTCATTTAACGTTGGTGCATTGAAGCTTTCATGTTCACCTTCTGGTCTTTTATCTGCTCTGATAACTACCTTATGATCATCAGAAGGCATCATTTCTAGTGCAGTCTGGAACCACTTGACTAACTGATTGTGTTCATGTATGAGCTGTTGCAGTTGCGTAATAATTTTCTCGTTTCACTTTTTGATTAACGACACAACGTCGATTGATTTCAGTATCAGAATTACCAAGAAAATAAATTTGAAGAAATTTGTGATCAGTATTTACAGGTGGCAATAACGTCCTGTCCGGTGGTGAATTTGTTGTTGTTGTTCCGAGTTATATCTAAACGTGATTGAGCAATTGTTAATGGATTTGCTTCTAAACGTTGTTCACAGTGATCCTCATTTTCATCATTGAGTCGATATTGACGATTCCGACGGGCGTCATTGGTACGCCGATCGATATTCCGACGACTTCTTGACAGCATTTATTGAATATAAATAAACTACAGATTTTAATATTCACTGGTTAGTTTTCTGTTATTATAAAAAGATGTAACAACAGAACTGTCAAACTAAAAGTCACTTTCCTTTTTATCAAAAAAACTATTGAAAATATGAACTTTTCAGATTTTTTTTATATATAAACCTTCTCCAGGCGATTTTAAAGACAACAAAAAAAAAATTTATTCCAATCGGTCAAGCCGTTCTTAATTGATACTCGGACATACATGGTCCATTTTTCTTTATTTTATACAGACATAAATAGAACAAAATTGAATTAATGAAAGTTATAAGACTATACATAAAAATCCTACGCTTTTTGTAACGTTATGGACGTTTTTTCCGGCTAGGGTACCTCCGCAATGTCCCATAAAGAACTTCTGTTCCAAAAGGTCGACCGTTACCAAAACATCAATTCAGCAGGAATTTTAAAAGTTATTTACAAAAATTTTTTACGAATTTATTCGTTAACGAAATCTATCGAATAAACCGGGTTTGATACCGATTGTAGAAATTACGTTGCTTTCTAAGTAGAAGAGCTAATTAGCTTTGGAATTTATAATAGGTAGAACAGTTTAATAAAATTCTAAAAATACAATTTTGAAAATACACTACACGTACAAGCACACACACCCAGGCACGCATGCATTCACGCACGCACGCACACACATTCACATATACACACAAACCCATACAAACATTTACACGTTACGCGAAAATTATCGAAATAGATCTGGTGGATCCTAAAACGTTAACATCTGATGAAAACTCTATTTTCGAATGGGTCTGACAATAGTGTCTTTATAATTTATGAAAATTTTCAAATTTCATAGCGGGAAGTTTTAGTATTTTTAATATTACAGATTCGATATCTTACGAACACGTAAATTGATTTATATTTATTTTATAGCACTCAATTAAGTTTTCTAAGAAGAAAATATGATCGACTATTATACATCAATCCACCAAAAATTTTATATATTTTTTTCTTGAATTTTTCGTTAACAATATCTCTCGAATGAGCTAACGGGTGCTGTTTTTATAAAGTACAACTGCTGCGAATTTAGAATTTATCGGTGGAATAGTTTAATAAATATTCCAAAAATACCTTTGGAAAGTTTTTCTCCAATAATATCTCTTGAACAAATCAACTGATTTTATGCAATTTGCGGCAGTTAATGCAACTGTTTGGGAAATACTAGTTGATTAGATTTTAGTAGCTATCGGTAGAGTAGTCTAAATGTTATTTCAAAAAACTTTATATATATATGCAAATATATTCCATAATTCGTGAAATGGTTGAAATAGATTTTAAGACCCTAAAACGTCAACGTCTGGTGAAAACTGTTCGAAAATCGGGATGAAAATATTATCATTCCGATTTTATGAAAATTTTAATTTTGTACTAAGAAGTTAAAATGCATACAGACGAACATAACACCTCCTACTTTTGAATTCGGTTAAAAAGATACAATTGCGTCCTCTTTATTTGAAAAAATGTGCCGTTAACACAGTAGGAGTGAAACTTTAGAAAAGTAAACTGAGAAAATGCAACGAGTACAGTATTAATTTTGGGATAATTATAGGGTTAGTTATTGTAATATTGGTCCCAAGTTTAAGAGTTATATTATATTTAATTATTAAGACCCTATGACTCCATAACATTAAGATACTTCATACAATGTTTCCTGTTATTATTTTCCCAATAATAACAGGAAACATTGTATTTCTGTATTCTATTTCATTCTCTCGCAGGCAATGCTATAGATGTTGAGTTTCAAATCACAACAGTGCTAAAGGAGTCTCAATTTAAAATTGTGCTTACGCGTACGCGCATGAGATAAAGATCAGTGATCACTGCATTGTTTGTGATTGTTTATAGAAATAGCTGGCGGACAGCGGGCGTCGGCGTCGGGCGGCGCGGCCGTAGCGGCGTAGCGATCGCGTAAACAGCGCGATTGATTTAGCCCGTAGCGGCGCGGCACTGCGTTGTTATGGTTAGTCCAGTTTAAAACTTGAAAGTACAAAGAATATAAATTCCCAAAATAATGTATTATTCCAATAGGATGCGAATTATTTGAAAATTCTCTAGATAGTGTAAACACAATTTACGTGACGCGATTGTTGAAATATGTTGATGTGTTGTTTAGAATGTTGAATGAGTTTCGTTTGAAACGTAAAGAGAAGGCGCCTGGCAGATCGGGTAGCGGACTACGCTCTTTAAAATTTTGGTACGAAAACTATTGTGTTTTAAAGAGAACTATGACTATAAGGCCGGTTTCTGAATAAAATATTTGTCTGTCAGTGCAGAGGCACGTCCCCACAACGTTCCAGTTGTAGATCGAGCGTTAAAGCTCAAGGCCTGGCGTCGCCGATAACCGCGGGCTCTTAACTATGTGTGAGGCCGACGGTCTACGTGCTCGCTGTGTCACGGAACTAATTATTTCATTTGATTTAATTAAAAAAACTTATTAGTCAATTTGCCCGTAAACAGCAATAGGACCTCTCGTCTTACAACACGAAAGCAACGCGGCAAGTGTCGGGCTATAACCGTTGCTGGGTTTATAACTCGACTCGGTTTCTGATTATGACCATAGATGTTACGGCTCTATGATATTGTCACAGTTTTAAGATTAGGTCCATATGTCTGTATATAAGTGTGCATGCGTGTATGTGTGTGTATGTATGTCCATTAAACCTACATAACAATGAATCTTCCAATTTCGATCAGACTAGCGGTATTCAAAGAGATTTCACTTAAATTACAATTTTGAAAATTATACTGAATTACTGAATCGACGCATTAGATACTGAGCAATCACAAAAGTCAAATTTCGAATCAAAAGACTGATGATTTGGGTTTAGCCTGCAGGATAAACCGTTTTTAAGATATTTTAATTGCGTTAGAATAATTTATTTAATTCTTTACATAATTGAAAGCACATTCAACATTGAATTTTAATTTTATCGAAATATAGAGAATTTAAAATTATGTATTATTTAAAAAAATCTTTTTTTATCAAGCAGGCTTCAAAAGCAAGCTTTAAAATTTAGTTGTATCAAAACAAAATTTAATAAATAATTTTGCAAGGGTTGTGCAGATAAATGTTATTTATATAGATGAATATAACAAATAGATCGATCGAAATCCTTATGCAGGATTTCGAGAGAGCCTTATGAGACTATTTATATCGGCACGTTGTTTGATAATCACTGAAAAATAAATATCCATAACCGAACCAAATATTCTATTGCATCAAATAATAAAAAAGGGGCAAATAAAATATTTAGTTTAAATTCCTCTTTCTCTATATCTATTTGCGTTCTTAACTTTTTCTAATATTTTTCTTTGTAGATTATTATTTTCCCATGTTGTTCCCATAAGTATTAGATAATTAAATAGTCCACCCACCCAGTATTCCGGATAGAAGGGCAAGACCTTAATTACAGTAGTTGCTGGTGCCCTGAAGTACTTTCTTATGACAATGTATTTTTCGACACCCCTTTGTCATCCAGTATTTTATCATAGCCTCACTCCACTCTGGGTGCATTACATTCCACCATTTATTTCAAACTGAACATTACCTGTATGTAACGGAAATTGTAATCCAGGTTTGATTTTGGATTTTTCCTTCTCCTAAACAGGTAGCAGACCAAAACTTACGACGCCTATTTCACCGATCTCTGTAATCACACCGACCCAAAAGAGTTTGGGATCATCAAACCTATAGAGATAGGGTTGCAACTTTTAAACCACAGTTGCTTTGAGTAACTTTAGGCTCCATTTTTAGGATTTGGAAAATCGAGAGTACTTGTCTGGTGTGGTTCTATAACAGAGTTCCCATGGTCATTTTTCGGTTCCATCATCAGGCCCTAAACAAAAACTAGCTCCAACCTAATTGTCAAGATCAATTAAGCGAGTCTAAACTCGTCTCCGTTTTCTGATCTTAGATATCATATAGCACTAGAGTGCTTCCCAAGACAAACTTAAACTCAAAAGATTTATCTTACTTATTTTAGAAGTTCCAATGGTTACATTCCAGCCCATGATCAGACCTGGATCTTAATCTCGAGTCTAATCATCTAGCACTAGAGACTTTAAAAAGAATCAAATGAGACCAAACTCAATGGTTCATTTCATTTTATAAGAGAGGATGGTCACCTTCCAGCTTCATTATTAGATCCTGAAAATCATCTAAGACCAACGTCCTTGTCAAACGAATCTAACGAATCCAAACTCAATGGGATTGTGTTACTTCATAACCGTATTCCTATGGTTACCTTCCTACTCCATCATTAGATCAGCTCCATGTCACAATGATATTGCATTGACATCTGATTTACATATTCATAATAAATTTCAGCTCAATGAGAAAACGGCAACTAGATCACAGTTTCTTCAAAAGTTTGTAACACACACACAAACACATATACTACAATAAATAAAATCTTGTAAAAACTTGTAAAAGAATGAGATGTTATTTGGTTTTAGCAAAGAAGTTTCCTGTATTTGTAATCACATATGGAATCATTGATAAATACGAGTGTTACATTAAACTTCGTAATAAGTGAAACAGAACCTTTTTCTAAGTCAACTTCCTGTAAAACTGCATTAAGTTCCCAGATTTTCATGATGCGAATAGAGAAACACACAGACAGACAGACAAAAATAACAATTTTGTCTCTATTACACTTGTAAACCCTAGTTCACAAAATTTATATTACACCCTAAAATAAATCCCATTTGCGTAATCAACCTCGCTAACGATTTTTATATAACACGCATATCGATTTTCAGCTTTGTACTAAAACACGCGTCTACAAAACCAACGGTCTTCTCACAGTCGCACAACTCGCGTCGCACGAAGTATTTCTGTGAATATTAAATGCGCTAGTTATCTCTAAATCCTTGTGTTCCTTGATAACCATTTGAGTTAGTCCCTACAGTTAATTTTTAGCCGTTAAGAAACTGATTTAAGAAAGAAATCTCGAAACATCTATTTGATTATTTGTTTTAGGAGTCTTTTACAAGTATCGAATATTGAAATTTTGAGTTACCATTTTATTCTTTCCAAATTTGTAAATTATTTTTGGCTACATTTTAGAGGGAGCCCTGCGCAAAATTTAAGTTTTCTAGGTCGAAGGGCTGGATGTTGATTTGTCAGTGAGTCAGTCAGTCAGGTTTTCGTTTTATATATATAGATGAAATACAAACTTATTAAGCTAACAGACAATGAGTATGTGTCATCGAAGAATTTTGTTATTTTTTACAAGAGGGAGTTTATATATTATGTATTTGGGTATCCACTGAAGGAAAATGACTATCAGTGTGCACTGCCTGCTTCAAGCGATAGCCGCCTAAAACATCTATGCCTCGATTATTTATTTTACATACAAAAACAATTTCACTTATTTCTTTTAATTTATAATAGCTCAATTGAACTTATTAAGTAAATGGCCAAAAACATTATTGAATTAATTGTAAGTTCCGAAAAGTTGAGGTTATTTTAGGACGCAAAATCAATTTAGCAAAACCATAGATAGATAGCGATTTCTTTAGTATGAAATACATTATTTAGGTATAAGAAGTTCATATCGGTACAGTGTTAATACCTTAGCGATTTTATATTAGTGATAATAAGCTTTTTAAATGATAGCGGCAACATAAGCCCTGTGAATTGAAGCCCGATGAAGTTGTTTAGTGGATTACGTTCGTAATTTACCTAAATTATTCTCAGTTTTGAGATATTCACTCAAACGTTATAAAATTACGTCAAAGTAGTCATATTGTATCACTCCAGAATGGAAGGATTCAAAATGTCGGAAAATCATTACCTTGTGGAATTACAAAAACCGACCAAGTGCGAGTCGGATTAGCACATGAAGTATTATATACCACCGTACAATATTTAACACTGAGTATTCTAAAATTTCCAAGATTGCAGATTGCAGAAAAAGTTTTGAGATAGTGGCCTTTTCATACACCTTTAGCTTTTTGGAATTTTCACCGATATTTCTAATTTTATTTCTATTCTTGGAAAGTGTATCAGGGATCTGAGTGGGAAAAGATGGCATAAACATAGACGGCAAAAAACTCAACCACTTTAAGATTCGCGGATGACCTAGTCTTAATTACTGATAACGCTACTACGCTCCAACATATGCTGCAACAGTTGACAGAGCAAGCAGAAAAGTAGGTCTCACCTGAATGGATCAAAACAAAGGTTATGACAAACAGGGAAGAAATAGCTATAACAGTGCATGATTCAAATATCGAATTGTGAGAACCTATACATACCTAGGACAAATAATTGCATTCAGAGACCAAACAAACAGAAATCGAAAGAAGAGTAGCTAACGCATGGAATAGATATTGGTCATAAGAGATCCTCAAACACGAATTCCCATAGCAGCGAAGAGAAAAGTGTTCAACTCATGTGTCCCTGCCATGCCTGACATATGGCAACTTAAAAGAACTGAGCCAAAACATCTTCTAAAACTGAGAACATGTCAGAGGGGCATGGAAAGAAGCATGATAGGCGTTACAAAAGAGATCGCATAAGATCAGAAGATGTACGCTCCATAACCAAGGTTGAAGATATAATAAAGAAAATACGACAGTTGAAATGGAGATGACAGGACACATGACAAGAGATAGCAGAATAAAATGGACCAAAATCTTAACGGAGTGGCAAACGCGATGGAGAGGCAGGAAAAGATGGATGGATGATATAAGAAAATTGGAGAGGCTACCTGGTCAAGGAAAGCTAGAGACAGAGAGGGAAAAGGGGAATGAGATAATGTATACACATATATATAGATACCGATGGATGTTAGGACATGTGAATGTAGGCATATGGCTATAATAATTCTAAAATTTATTTGTCAGGGACTAAGTTTGATCCCTATGTATAGGTTAACGCGAGTCCGACACAATTTGGCTGATTTTAGGCTCGGAACCAGAATGGAAAACGGAACCCTATAGTTTCGTCATGTTCGTCCTTCTGTACATCATGAATATTTTATTCAAAACTACAATAAATATATTAATGAAATTTATAGTGTAGGTGTCTTGTATAAGACGCTACTTAATTGGTGTTAAATAAAAATAAATATTTCTAGAGGGGCACTTCATGCACGTAAAGACGTTGTAAATTTTTTTCGGCAAACATCAACAAGTGGCACATATTTCAACAGTTATTTTAAAACCATTTTAAGGCTTTTAAACAATTTTCTGATTACGGGAATGATTTCGAAATAATCGTTTTCAAAATAGCAATAGTCCTCTATTTTCTAAACCGTATATCCAAAACATGAAAACATAATGAAAGTAACGCTTAATTAATACTTTCAACAAAAAATATTTTGAACATGATCGATATATTGTTTTTGAGTTATTGTCGAAAATTTGCGCTTCTAAACAAAGGACGTAAGTGCCGTGAAAATGCTCTTCGCCTGATGCACTTTAGTTTACCCTAGTTAAATAGTAATAGTCGACATAACGCATTTTCCAGTTATAGGACTATGGTATTCCGTTAGAAACATGGAAAGTGTAACAACGTCCCGTATTCATATATTATAGCATTATAAACATTATTAAGTCGAGTGGAAAGAATAAAAACATGTCCATGTATGGGACCACAATTAATTTTTAATTTTGCTTAATTTTATTATTTTTGTTATAACGGTTAAGAGTAGTTCGCTGTATGAATTTTAAATATCTATCTATGATGGTTCAAAAGATTACTCTGTAACAGACGGACAGACAGACGGTTAATCGAACAGATAGGACAGATAGACAGCAGACTCTGTTGACACCCTTTGGGTAATGGAACCCTACAAATACGTACCTAAAATAGAGCCAGTTGCAAATTTTTATTACTAATTTGTTTCTTCTATCTCAATGGACTTCTAGATTGCATCTTAGCACTAGCAGTCACCAAATTACCTCCCATTGAGTAATACGCGTTGGGTTAAAACATTGAATATCAATCTATCCAAAACCGAGAAATAGACAGCAACATAACTTAGTCTGTCTTGAAAATTTAATTCCACCGCAATAACAGCAAAAATCGGACATACCTAAAATCGCATTTGTCTTTGAGAGAAATCGGGCACCAAAATACCGCCACGTGGAGTCCTCCGCGCGGAAGAAGGAAACTCGCAATGGAAATGAAAATAAGAAGGGAAATTATGTCTTCTTCGCATCACGTTACACCAGAAAACAATTGGCAGAGACGAAACCCACCTGACCAATTCCCTCGTTCCTCTTCCTACCTCTACCTTGTGCTGTCTTTCTTTCCCCTCCTCTCTCTGATTATTGGACGCCATCAAGCTGCTAACGCCCGCGCTGGCCGGTAACAGGAAAACTACGCGCATGCGTTCGAGTGCCACATTCACCTGCTTGGTCTCTTTCTATTCTCCTCCTAGGAGTTGAACGCTTCCAACGCAACCATGCTTTCATCCATGGTGGTATCGTTAAACGTTTAACGCAACCTTGTTGAAGTCGCATTGAAGTTTCGCACTCAAAAAATAAAAAACTTTGTTGTATAACGGCAAAAACGTGAATCACCATATTTGTATTAGAGGCATTTTGTTCGTCTTCCGTATTGGTTTATTTTAATGTTTTGTCAGACTATCGTAATATAATCAAAGGTCACCTTAGCGGTACACTGCATAAAACACTGAATCCTGATGTTAAAACCCGCATCGATGGCGCTTGTTATTAAAATCCATTAGCGTCGGAATATTTCAGCGCTTCTGGTAAAAATCCAACATATTGCGGTCGTTATGAGGCTTTTGAAATTAGCTTAAAAATAAAGCTTTTAACCTTTTTAATCAATTTGATGTTAATCTTGAATTTAATGTTTAAATTATGAAATTCAAAAGTTTGACTGGGAAAGGCCCTTCCGGAAAAGGTAACGCCGTTTTGTTTGACCTTCAACATAAATTTTACAATTTGAAATAGTAAATTTTGGTACATTTTACGTGAAAAACGCTATGTAATATACATTTTTCCCGTCCACGAAGTTTCAAAATATGTCATTGTTTATAATTGAAAATCTGTAGTTTTCGGCGATTGCATCTGTTTTGGGACTATTTCATTTTGTGTTTTCGATTAGTTAGATAAGAAGTCATCATAATTAGTTCCTTTGAGAGTGGCGGCGATATGCACTTTCGCAAGTAAATCAAAATTAAATCTATATAAAATGCATCATTAAGTGTGAGCGGTAATTCTATGATTTTTTAAATTTTGAAGAATAATAAAATGTTTTATTTACATTACTAATAATATATACAAATTGTACATCTTTCGGGGCAATACCCCCACCAAAATAAGCCGTTGTAACGAAAAGTTGAATGAAAATTTGCTGAATTCCTTTTGTTTTAAATAAATAAAAAACACAAAAAATTGTTTATTCCTATTTAAAAACAATGCTATTGTCTGTCGGTCGTTACGATGATGATATGGATGGCATTTGTATGTGGCCGAATAAAATTATTATCATATTTTAACCCTACTTCCCTAAGAGTACTGCGGGTCCAATTGCACTCAACAATAACGTTATAGAATTCATTGTCAACTCAATATTAATACTGATGCGTGAAAATAAATACGGTAAATAGGCATGATGACGATTTTCAAAACTACTCCATATTGTTCTAGGTGTCTATTTTATACAAAATAAATCGTATTTCTATAAAATATAGGTTTTAAGCAAAAATTACCTATAAAAAATAAAATTCTGAATTATGCACCAAAAACGCTTGATTGGTAATGGCGTCTGCCTATGACGTCACCGCTTTCGTAAACATTTGTTAGCAGCTTGAATGTATTGTTTATTTTGATATCTAATTAAGATTCAAAGCAACTCCAATCCTAATGTGTATCGATGGTGCGGTTCCTCAATGTAATAATACATCTATAAAAACTCCCAACAAGTTATTTATTGACGTCTCAATGCATAAAAACATAGAAACAAGTGGTTAAATCTTGCAAGCATCCAGCAGATATACTTCAAGTTCAGTAATTTACCTGTGAAGACCATTTTGACGTAAGTATTAACTTCTTATTCGCTATGTACAATAAATTAATGAACATAATTATCCTAATTTATAAATAATTCAGTCGTCAAGTTTGAGGTTAAGTTTTATTGCTTATTGCTAAAACTTTTATTCTTGTTCCAGTTACCAAATGATATGGAAAACATAATGTATCATGATGGGTCTCAAGTCGCTGCATGAAGTCAGGATGTATTCCCACAAAATTTGAATGCCAACCCGACAGAAGAAAACGAACTGCTTTATAATATAACCTCAAAGTGTCGTACCCAAGCATAATATAGATACTTGTAATTTAGGTCGTTTAATGTATTTTGAACATATTTAATGCAATACTTACTTGGAAGTTTAACATATTGAAATCTCACCGAACAAAAAGCCATTGTTTGATGCAAAATCCTCCCAGCATCAACAAGTCGATTTTGGCAAACTTGAACTGTTTCTTCGAATAAACCTTGTTCCATGAATAATGCTCCTCTCGTAGGTACCCTTTATAATGCCGCCAAGACACAACATTTATATCAAGTTTCAGTTAAACTGTAAAAAAAGGGAAATGGTAAAGGATCGTAATGTCCTTAAAACGTTTAATAATGTTTATGAAAGCATGAGTCACACGCCGGGATTGGTGTTTGACTTAATATGGCGAATTGGTGAGTTTTGTGTTTTATTTTTTTATAAAATAAAAATAATCACACTGGTTTTAAAAATATGACATAAAAAGAATCTTTATATTGTTCATAATTGTTTTAAATCATAATTTCGAAGTGACTTTAAGATCGTCATCATGCCCACTTGCATCTTTGACGACTTGATCTTCGATATGATGAAACGAGAATCACGCCCAGTGCGTCAATATGTTGTCGCAGTTTGTAAATTTTAATAATTCTCACCGAGATCCTTGTAACCAAATCTAGGCTTGCCGAATAACTATATCCTGATAAATCTTTGAAAGCACGTAGGATTACGGAGAAAACAATAATAAATAAACAAATACTTTACATCGCAATATGTCGAGATCGAGTCGTTATGCATTTGACGAAAAGTTAGTAGTTCGTGATTTTGTTCACGCGAGAACGAACAATGTCGTCCGTCCCATCCCTGCAAATGCAGATTTAATAAAGTGTCACGAAACGACTTCGGAATCTTGGTCGATGGACGGTTAGCATCGTTGCAAAGAAAAAGTAAATATTCGGTTCCATACTAGAAACAACATATTTTATTTTCTGGTCATTGGTACGAAAATTCATCCCTTCGGCCTCATTCTTTTACGAAATATCATGAAATCAGTCGGTAGTACATCAAAGAACTGATATCCGATGAGCAGGTGTTCTATTACACTGAACGTCGGACCGTTCACAGACCGGTCAAGGGGTCAGTTCCAAACCGGTACCCGCGGGTCTGCTAACCGGGTCGGCTGCCGCGTCGAAATCATCCGAATAACGTTACTTGAAGTTTACTATTTCATTTTATGTTATCATCTGAGCGTTAAGTGAGTACAGTGAAACGTAGTCGTATTTGTAGACATGCCGTTAACGGATACTAAACCGCATAATCCTTCGTATAATGACGTGATCTTCTATAAATAATAGAGCGACGACAGTTTGGGTAGTGCATATCGGATCACTTTGTGTAGAAATAAACAGACTAAACTCTTTCTGACGACGCAGATTTTTTTCTACGACATTTTAGAGAAGGTATTGGAAGTAAAGAAATTTAAAAACTATTTCAAAGCGATATAAATTCGTTTATGGTTTTTCAATAACTTAAGAATTCAAGCCGTCCAAAATATTTAACGAAACTGAATTTAGACAATTAAAAGGACTAAGAATTTAAAATTGGATGAAAAAAACATTCTAAAGATAAACAATCCTTGCCCACAAGCAGAAATTAAGGAAAATTCATGATATTCCTCGGTATTTTTAATAGTAAAGGAACGCCCTGATGGATTTTGAAGGTATAAACTTAGTTTCTCCAATTCTATACATTTAAAAATACAAGTATTATTAACATTAATTTTCAGAAATTTGTAATTATAAATGGTAATTATGACTGGATCCCAATTAAATTTCTTTCTAAATTTACATTCAATTTGGAATTTTGATTCCAACGTATCCAATAGTTTATCACCAATAGTTTAGAAGTTATAACAATTTAAAAGTTGACAAAATAGGATTTGGTTTCGAGTTTGATTTGAAAATTATTTAAAATGCAAAAAAATAAAGAAAGAATTTTTTGACCACTTTGATGCACATGACTGTATTAATAATTTATTAAAGTTACGGTAAAAAGAGAGGAAAATGTGAATTTGTTATAACAAATTGTTTATTTGATAAACAATGAAATTGATTATAAAAAAAATTTATAATTATATTGAAGAAAGAAAATGATGAATTTAAAAAAAATTCTTAATAAATAATTTAAAGATTGATAAATGAAAAAAACGACAAAACACAAAATTGTTTTGAAAAAATTTAAAAACCATCATTTTATTAAAGATAATAAATGGCCAAAAATTTCGATAAATATTAACTTGTTCATTTGTTTTATAAAAAATTATAAACAAATGCAAAAAATTTTAGCAAAACGGTTAAAACACGATATATAAATACAGAAGAACAATCTTAAATTTTAGGTAAAAATTTTTAATAATCTTACCCGGATTTTTCATTTTTGTTTACTTTTAAAAAAAAGAAAAAAATTATAGGTGCATTATTTAACTTTTATACGAATAAAAAACTAAAGTCCATGAAAATTACTTAATTAACTATTAGATAATCTTTGGGAAAAATAGAGTTAAACATTTTTTTCCAATCTGACGTATTCTTCAAGTTTCAGAATAATTTTTCAAATTTTTAAATTAATATTGAATATTGAAAAAAAAATTGCTTCATAGTGCACGCCGTTTTGGCGCATAAACGGAAGTCGTGCGGGAACCCTAATTTTCAGCGTGTAAAATTAAAATTATAAATAATAACTCCAAGAGTCGGGAGTTATTTACAAATTTTTTCCTTTTAGGAACTTTTTCAAATCTGAGCTAACTTTAATGGTTTTGAGCGAGCCAAAAACGGACACCACCTTTGACTTTTCAAGCAGAAAGTAACAACAACGCCTTTTATTGGCGGATAAATTCCAAAATTCATTCTTCAGGGATTGAATTCCGAATCCAAACACCAAAACCATATTTAAGACTGTTTTAACTATTTTTTCAGAAAACTCAAATTTCTCGACCAGACCACAATGTCTAACCCGACGCGTGCGCAGGTGGGCGGCAATTGCTTCCAGTTGATTGGAATTTTAGAAAAGTCCACCTGCTACAGCCTATTTCCTTCTTTTCATAAATACTAAATAAACATAACACTTTATGCTTAATTACAATTTTTATTTTAATCAATTTATATATTATCATGATTACGAGTATAGATTCACACGATATACTTATTGTCATAAGACGAGATGGAGCTCCAACGCACGAAAGGCAAAATGAAAGAGCAGGTGAAATACAGCATACGACTGAGCCTGCGAGGATCAAACCAGCGGCGCTGATGTGTTCCACAAAATCGGTTTAAATTAGCGCCGATATCGACCCGGTGACGCGGCGCGGAGGATCAAGCGATAAGCGACGACGACGTCCTCAAACTGGTGTATCTGAAATTAGGTAATATTTTAGATAGACGAAGCTGACGTTTGTGCTACGGATTCGATAAATAAATTTGGTATACAGTAATAATAGGTAGTTTCTAGAAATTACCTGGTCGGACACGATTTTCCCTTTCAAAAATCAATACCGTGATTATAATTTATACAGAGGCAACTTCTTCATTGGCTCGTAACATTCGTAACAGATCTGCAACGTTCTTTCAGTTGCATCCATACGTATGTTGTTTCGTAGATTAATATTGTAGTATCAGGAAGCGTAAAAGCAATATCCGAGCGTGTGCGTGCGCATTTCAAAATTTTATTGCCAAAGTACATTCTAGTTGTTAAATATTTGACAGTACGGATATTTCTGAAAGCTTCATATTCTCAAAAACGTAGTAACTTAAATTATCAAAACACATATTCAAATTTTTAGAATTTAGAATGCAATTTAGGATGTGTTATTTTATTTACAGATAAACCATAATAAATTTTATTTCTTCTAATACAGAAAATTTTGTGTCATATTAAAAATTGTATTAATTTTATCTGAGTAATAGAATATTGAGTTTACGCGATTATGTAACAACTTATTGATATCTTTTGGAAAATTAAATATAACAACCGAAAATTTGTTATTGCTGCAAAAACTGTTAGTGTTAAATAAAATTATCCCTTAAATATTGGTAATAACCTGGACCACTTTTATTCTGAGACTACTTTTCATGTGATCGCATTGACGTTTCACTTTGAAGCAATTCTGCCTTAAGCATTGTTTGTGGGTTAATTCGAAACAAATTTTAAACGCTAAACAATGCCTGCCTGATTATATCCGGGAAATAAAGGTGGTGCTTATTGTATGCACAGAAAACTATATCAAGACAGTTGATGAGCCATATCTCTCGGCGCTAAGCGCAATACAAAAAACTGTATAATAGCTGCAAATAATGCCATTTCATTCAAGAATTAGAAGTAAACGAAATTTATCATTAAACAGAGCATGTAGACCTAAAATATTTTAAACTATAAAAGCTCTGTTTGTTATGAGTTCGACCAAAGATCATTATTTTTTCTCGTTGGGGCATATCTTAGAGATCTGTCTTGAGCAATAAAATTTATTTATTTCAAAAGATTCCACAAAAGGGTATTACATATATTTCTATATAATGAGAAGTAATATTTTTCAAGAGATTTACGTTGAGAAATAAAATTTAAAGTTTCATATTCACTATTTATAGAGTCAATTTTATTCTAAAATAATAAAATAGATCTTGTATTTTAAATCTATTAAATCACATTTTTATAAAAATGTGAGTATAAGTTTGCGTCCATCATCTATCGATTTTAAACACCTTCTGTTTCGCTCTTACCTTATGGCATTACGAAATGGTTCGCTCTAGGCGTGTTCATGTAAAACAACTAACCCATCTCGTATCTCGAGCGAGAGGCGTCGCAGTACAGACAGCGTCAAGGTTTATGGAATATTGTATGTTAAGCGCTTCCATACAATACTACATCTATTTTTATCCTCGCGCCTTAATTTTTGAAGTGAAACTTCTATAGAATAGTTGTGATTTCAAACTGGATGCAACGGAAAACGAGAGGTAAGAGAAACAAATACAAAATGTGTAGGACAGAGCGAGAGAGCAAAGTCGGTGTGTATGTATGTTGCATACTGTTTAATACTTCTGGTATTTGTATTTTAACGTGAATGTTAGTAATATGTGAAAAGTACGTGAGAGCAATTACAACCATACACTATTAAATATAATATTACAGCTTTTAGTGTTGGTGTGTTATTATTTAACAGTCTTTGTGAGTATTTTTATATCTTGTTGTGCTAACTAATAAATTTTATAAGATGCCGAAAAGTAATTAAAATGTGTTGTTAATATCGACGCAAAAAATGAAAATAAAATTAAAATTAAATAAAATATTATAAATAAAATAATCCTTTTCAAATTAATAAAACATTTTCTTTTTAAAACAAATAAACATTGTAATCATCCTACCCTGCTATATATATTCATCTCATTCTTTCGTCGATTTACTGATTATTTCACTTCTATCGTGTGTGAATCCACACCCCTTTCTGTACAAATTAAATACGCTACACTCAGCATCGGAACTGCGAGAAATTCATTCCTCGCCGTGATGGAGTGTGCCCGCGCCGTGGGTTGCGGAACGGACGAAGCATTGCAATTAGTTCGTGCTTCCTGAGGCTTTTCGTGTTTTGTGCTCTTTCGAGTGGCTTTTAATTGTGAAACAATTGATCTATTGGTCGGATCAATAAAACAAAAATACACGTACAATTTGTGGAAAGATTTAATGATAGATTTACTAACACAGTCTAAACTGCATAATAACACCTACTGAACGAATCTATGGTTTCAGCGACAGGCCTGAGCGCTCGCGCCGCGCACAACACCTGCTCACATGACACACCTTGAGATTAATTACAAAATAACAGTTTAAATGCTTTCTTTATCAAAGAAGATATAATTTTTTATAAGATGTAGGTTGTTTGTATTCTTGTTTGTTTTGAGTTGATCAAACAAATAAATTAATAATTAACCTTCATGGTTTTAGTATAGGATACTATGGTTATAGCAACGCAAAAACGAAAAAACGTAGTGCACGTATATGTTAAAGGAAATATTAGATGAGTCCATTCGCTTAATCACTGTGTCAGGTAGCGGCCAGTACAGACAGACACCGATTCCAGTCCCGCCGCCATTTGCAAAATATCGAGTTTTAAAAGCGGCAAGTCGGTGTTTATGATATGTGATTAATTATGATTTGCGCAGTGCCTGGCCAAAATTCATCTAAAATTACCAAATAAAATAATACACTTTACATACAAGTGCCATCAAAGTGTTTCTTTTAAGAGCCTTATTTTAGAAATAATAAATTTTGCCCCTAAATGGATGTGCTAAATTTTCGCATTTAATCAAAGCTCTAAATAAGCGTTTTCAATTTAAATCGATAAGAAAGACTTTGATTCTTTTAACTTTTACCAAAAATATCCTTTTACCATAACTTAGTCCGTGGATTTAGAAAATATTTCTCCATCTTTAAACAGAGAGATGTTTTCTAAACCGCTAATTAACTGTAATTCTAATTTAAGTCCTGTTTCTATTTCAATTTTAATTCCTGTCTGTTCTGGTCCTAGTCCTGGTTTCCATTCGATTCCAGCCCCTGCTTTCAGTTATGATCTGCCTGCCTCTCTTGATTCCAATTCCGATTCCGCTTTCACTTATTTATTCCGCGGGACTTATACCGATACTGTTCTAGTTCCTGATAAATCATATTATATACACTGCAGTTTTACTCGCCTGGAATACTATTAAATTTGGAGTAAGTTTAAATTCTACAGGAAGTCTGGGTTTTGACAGAATAAATCATTTTGAAGAACATGTCAACATTAAAACAACCCATAAACCAGATTGGCTTCTCAATTACAAAGTAGTTATTATTTTATATCACAATATCCGTAGATGTTTTTATAAGTGTACCCTGATCTACAAACTTTTCTAAGAAAAATGTACATCGGTGAGTTGTGGTTTTGCGCTGCGTGACGGAAGGACAAAAATACAAGCCCATAAACACATTTTTATATATTTGATATCGGTAAGGATAGACGTAGGTGGATTACCTCAGCGTAGCGCTCTGTCCCACGTTCATACCTATTACGCGCGCACTGGTGTAATTTGTTTTTAATCTCGCCTCAATTACTCCATAAATTTATAGGTGTGGTGAAAAATACTAAGTATATTTTAATTAATAAGACATACCATTTTATTTAAATGTTTCATTAAAAGGTAATTTATTGTCATCCTTATCGATTTGGTAAAGTAAAAAAAACTATTAAACGTTTTAGATTTTAAATTTATAATTCAAATTTTCTCACATCAATTTGCTTTTAAAGCATAAACAGTCCGTTACTTAAGCAATAAGTAGTCCACGCGTAGTCGGTGAAAATGTTTGTGAAGTGCCGCGTGTCGGCGCTGAAAGTAAACCGCATTAGTTCCGCTCGTTGTTTCGGCGAACAGCGCTGGCGCGGCCGTGCGCGACCTCGCGCTTACGTCACCAGTGCACGCATACGCATGACCCGAGCCCTTAAGCGTCGCGAAACTTAACCGCAAAATCATTAACTCCACCGGCGTCCGTAATATTCTCGAACGGATCGGTTTAATGGGGACAAAAGAATTTTATTTGAATTCTATTATTCAGATCATTCATAAATCATCTTCGATCGGGTACAGTCAATATTGTTTCTGCTAAAATTATAGAAAGGCTATTTACTTTCGTTAATACTTATTTCACGAGAGCGCGGCCTACAACCTTATCAGCGTACAAGTGCCTGTTTTCCAAATGTAACCAAAGCGACATGTTCGATGTTATTACGTATATCTGCTCATGACTCTGGTTTTATCAACCTACCTCTGAAACCTATATTTCACAATTCGTTTTCTTTTGAGATTGAGGATATCTAATACCTTCAAATGAACGATTCTTGTATCTATAATCAGAATCTCGGAAACGGCTCCCAACGATTTCCATGACATTTAGTATGTATGTAGGGTTTAGGGAGGCCCCAAATCGATCTAGCTATGTTTCATTTTAGAAAACCTTGTTTTATTCGTGTTTTTAAACAATGAATTAAAATTAGAGGCCAAGGTAAGTTTAGTCATTATTGCCGACATTATAATAGCACAGTTTAAAATCGGTCGATCTCGAATGCAGTGACCCTGGTTCGATTCCACATGATTGGTTTTTTCAATTTTTAGTTTTTGTCAAGCTTCTTCTGTGAGGAAAAGATTCTTTTTGAAAAAGCTATTACTGGGAGCAACTAACTGATTTTTGAAACAACAATACTAAAGCTACTTGACAATAGACGGCGCGTCGTTAAGCAACGTTAAGCCAATGACAGTTTAGTTTAAGATTAGACCAAGAAAATCAATTATTTACTTATGTTATTGATAAAATATGCGTTTTTAACTAACGTGTTTATTTTAAAATGCCTAAAATATTTTAAAAAACGAAATTTGAGATCGAAAATATTACGATATCATAGTCTTCTGTATGTAATTCGTATCTAAAATTTCCCAAAACATGATTTACCAAAATAAAAATATCCGAGCAAAGCTTGGTCGTCCGGTATAGTCTATAACTGTCCCACGTTGGTCCAGTCCGAACGACAACCGGTTACCGGCCGTCGCAGTACATTTGGCATACGGGTTACGTGCTCTCCGAGGCACAGAGCGCGTGATTTAAAACACTCGAGTTAAAAAGCTAACTTTAGGGTTCAGTACCTTCGAACGGAAATATGTAACCTTTGCTACAGCCAATTTGTTCTGAATCCAGAGGACTGATTCAGTTGACATCTGGTACATGTATGTATATTTATGATCTAAATACGGATAAGCGACGTAAACGAATGAACTTCAATATGAGGGTTACTTTGGGAAGTATATCAAAATTAATGGAAAAAAGTTTATGGAATGTAGCATGTGGAACATCAAATAAAAACGCTCATTGTTAGGATCTCGAATATTTATTTTTAATTTCAAACTGAATATTTTTAAATATAATTAAGAGATGGAAATTGGCTATTCTCCCTTATCTCCGAAATTACTGCGTTTATAATTTTGAAGAAATATGGCAATAATTCTTTACTTATAGATTACAAGATAACCTATAAGAACTCTATAGTTCGGAACGTTTTGTCGTTTCAGTGTCCAGTGTAAACCCTAGTGTGTACGTACACATTTAATGAGCATCATAGCGGATAAGTGGACTAATCGCATCAATATTAATTTAAAGGCTCTATCAAATGAAACGTCAGAATACATTCTATCACCTGTTGTAATTCATGTTATCAAAACATACGACAAAGAAAATTTAATAAACAAACGATATGTTTAACAATTTCTCTTACAATCCAGTATCATAAATCTTTTTTAGTCACCATAAACAAATTTGAACTATATTTAAAAACATATGATAGATATTTAATGTACGGAGACCTCTCCACGCGAGTTGCATTTGCACTTTCCGGTTTTAGACTTCCGAGGCAAAATGGAAAAACGGAAAGGAATAATCGCCTTGCAAAAATTTGTCCCCCTCCTCTATTTTTAAACCGTATGTCCAAAAATATGAATAAAATAACTAAGGTAAGGATCAATAAATTCTTTCAACAAAATTATTTTGAACATAGTCGGATATGCTGTTTTAGAGTTATTAAGCAAAAACTGCGTTTCTCACCAAAAGGATGTAAGTGCCATGAAGATACGCTTTTATGTTTTTTGCTGATCCTTTTAGTTTACACTAGTAATTTGTTAACAATAGTAATAGTCGATATACTTTACTTGTTTTTCTAATTATAGGCGACTAAAATGCTTATAACTTATTCAATACGGTAAGCATGGAAAAAAGTAGAAATAACTAGTTTTTCACCTGTAGTGCATGTCTTTGTAATAATGCCTCTGAACCCTATAATGGGCATGTTCAGACATACTTAGAGCCAGTTTTGAAATTATATTTGCCTACAAATTGAAACCTTAATTTTTTGATTCGAAAACAACGCGTTTATCATTAGGCTATCATCGTTCCAGTATGTTGTAGTCAATGGTACCGAGAAACTCAATTATGTTTAGTACACGACCTAAACAAAGTTACGGGTTTATGTGTGTACACAAATTTTCATTAGTGGTTTTTCTTAAATAAACGTTTGAAATTATTATGTTGTTGTTTGATAAGAGATTAAAATTATATACCGTATGTAACAATACAAATTATTTATATAAAAGTATAGAACGCACTTGCGAAAAGCATGTTTTCCCAATATATTCAAGTAGCGCGCGGCCGACAGCTGTCGCAGTATGATCGATGGGCTCGCGGTTTTTAGATAGCAGCTGTGTGACTTCAAAGTTGTACAAGCTTTGTTGCGTTGTTAGTTGTAAAACGGCTATATTGCGCGTGCTCGAATTAATAATTATATGAAAAATTTTATGGTTTCGCGACATTGTATGACAAATACGTTACAGCATCACTCTTACAAATAATAGCGACTAGTATACATTGCCATCATATTCAAATTTAAATTCAAAATACCTTTATTTCATAGGTTAAAAATAACACTTGAAGTACGTCATATTTTTGCGAATTTACACTTTATCGCCTGTCTCGAAAGGCAGTTTTCCTCAAGAAGAACAACGAGCAAGAAACTTATAGCCTTTTCTAATTTAAAATACATAACCAAAACAAATACAAAACCATTAAGAACGAAACAACGGCAAGAAGTCGAGCCATTTATGCCGATGGATATTTGTCTCCTAAATATTGAAAAATTTGCATACCCTCTTTTACTGGAGTGATTAATAACACTCCATTCTAAATAGGGTAAATCTTGTATATCTCCAGGAACCTTATTGAATATGAACACACAGAGCCCGCTAAATGAATTTGTGACTTTACTTAGTCTAATAACATGTGAAATCAGTTTATTTTTATTTCTGTATTGATTTTATGTCGATTACTATTTCTTTTAAACATTTCTAATTTTTTTTCTACATATAATAAATTTTTATATATGACATTGTACATGAGTCCCTGTATTTCTATTTGTTGATGTTCTCAAAGGCATTCAATCAAACGGTACGTAACTTCATGTCATTTGAAATAACCTGGAACCATTACATGATTGTTTTGATCCTTAAATCTGAAACATCGTTTCTTTAAATTTGGACTACTTGGTATATCAGATACTCATGCCCTTTAATGTCTCTTTTAATATATGACGTG